>JBCFYV010001259.1:0-54212 GCA_039000515.1 Timema cristinae | reverse complement strand
ATGATCGTTGACTTGAGAATTAGTCACCACACTTAACCCGCTTTGAGGCATCGCCGAAAATTCCATCATTAATCAAAGGTCTGGGGCATCTGGAAGCAGAGGCCCAGAGTCATTAGTGCCTCGTGTGGAATTTCTTGTCCTATTTCTGTTTTCTTCGTGTGCTGCTTAAACCCAGTGTCAATTTGTTTAACTATATTTACTCGAGCCCCTTTCTGAACATCTAAAAAATTGTTCTGAAAGTTCAATACATCTTTTATGGTAATCACCGTGGAATGAGATCAAAAAATTCCAACAATTTTTCCCACTTAAAAAAACTGTTTGATACAAGCGTCCTACCTTTATGTGGCCTCCCTTACCGCACATTCATTTGAAAAAAAGTAACAATATTTGAATAAACACGCCATTCACTAGTTCTAAATAAACTAACCATGAAAATGGGTACTCCAATGAGGCTGAAAACGTAAATTTCTTTTCCAATAGCCAAAAATGAAACCTACAGGAGGAAACAAGGTTCAGATAATAGCTTTTCTTTAAGATGTAGATCTCGTACACTTACTTTAACATAGCGCCCTATGTCCTTTTAAATGCCCCTTTCTAAGTAATTGATGATGATGCTGAGGATAGCAATTACTTTTTTCAAACTTCCCACCATTGTTGTCTTTGGAATCAAATGTTGTCTTTGTAAAGTTGGCTACCCGCTTCGTCATTCATCGGTTTTTAAAAGAGTGACAGGAACAGTTTGTTTTTTGTTTCTTTTTTGTGTGAAGACCCAAACCCACGAGATTAGACTAGATTGTTTTGTTCTTTTTTTTAGACTTCATAGTTAGATTGACAATATCAAAAAAATACATATAAATTGAGCACAAAGGGAAAGCACACCGTTTAACCTATATAAAATATAACTAAAAAACAAACTAATTAACACCAGTCTACACTACACACTAAATTTTCAAAACAAAAAACATTGCAATTTTAGAAGTCAAAATATTTGTAACTTTAACACGCATTTTATCAAGTAAACTGTTCTCAAACTGATGATAATATATTTTCTTAGACTGCAAGGAGCTCGGGTTTGAAGTTGCCCCCACCTCCCCCTCCGCACACTCACCCTTAAGCCATCCCTTATTCAGATTCCTCTTGCTTTTTCAGCCTTTTGCCCCTATACTTGGAAATACCTTCAATTAGAAGCTTTGCTGTTTCCTAATCTCACAATCTCACCCAAACTCACTAATATTTTATTTCCTTTGTCAAGATTTTCTCTTAGTCTATTCTAACCAATACACAGAATAAAAAAGCAATTGTTGCATGGTGCTGAACAGCTTATATATTATTTGTACCTTGATTTTGATTTTATAAACCGTAAATAAGACAGTTTAAATTGAGTTTTTAAACCTCCCCCTCTGGCTACAGCCTTGGTATAAGGAATCATTCTTGCAATAAACTGGATTTTTGGAAAGGTAAGCTGGTATTAATATCCAGGTTGTCTGTACCAAGGGTTGTTTACTGCCATGCAATTTTTGAGTGCACTTTCTCATAATTATCCATTAGTGTAAATATGCCCATACAGGTATATGCAGTGGAATTCTGCTAGGAAAAGAAACTTTTAATAGAATAAAAACACATTTTATTTTTTTGTCAACAATGATAACTTTTTACAATTTTATGGGTTATCATTTCATAGGTATTTGCATTATCTTTTAAAAGAGACACTTTTAGATCAAATAATTTTAAATTTAAATACATTGGATTCTGGTTGATTAGGGTACCCGTTAGTCAGGGCAGCCATTTTTAGGGGGCACAATTTGAAGAACAGAAACAAAACCAGTATTTAGTCAGAATTTAGCCAACTTTACACTTAATTGGGGCAGTGAAGGGCATGATTGAACAACAAACGTGTGTAGATGTCACACATGCTCGCAACATAGGCCGACTCAGTTATTGCGAAGTCGTTTCTGTAGGGTGGTTGTGTTGGGGTTTTGTTCTATGTCGTGGTTATCAGATTGACAATCACCTTTCAGTAAAGATTAACATTAAAATTATGAGGAATCGATAACTGAACCAAAGTTCGGCAAAAAACCCAGGGCACCAAAAGACCATACAAAGAGAACACGTCAGGGTACACTTGATTTTTTTTTTCAAAGTAAGAATGTTTTATTGTGTAACTTTGTTAAACACATGTTATTATTTTTATTGTATCTACATGTTACATATGTAGGCCCACATTATATGTTTGTTTCTAATTTTAGTTATTCTAAAATAAATGTTTATTAATATAAATTAAATAATGGGCTTTATTTAAATGCCACCTTCCTTTTATCTTATTCTTACCTTTTTGCTCTGGTAGAATGTGTTTTTTAAGCCCCCTGGTTAAAAATTTCACTTAATTGGGGTAGCTGCTTTTATGGGCAAAGAGATTTATTCTCGATATGTCTTTAATTAACATGAATCCACTGTATAAGAAAATTATTTGGGAAAAAATTTTATCAAATAGGGCCTTTAAATCTTGTGAGTTTGATCATTGAGTCTTTTAGCTTTGTACTACTTGTTCTTGCGTGTTGGATGAATTGGGTGGGTCAAGAGCAGACATGTCAGGAGGATTTCTATCAAACTCTCTTATCTCCAACATTCCCAAACCCCTTTCTATGTCCCACCAATGGAAGCTGTTTGCTTGAAGTTTACTATAACATCTTTACCAATGGGTACTGACCTAGGTCAAGTTTATTGCTTCTAGGGCACATAGTTGCCGTCACAACGAGAAGTTGCTATAGTCACCTCATCTGAAAAAAGAACAAACAATCAAATATAATTAATTTTTCAAGATTTTTACTCTATATGTCACATTAATATCTAAATACCGTAAACGGGATTAAATTGCACTAAAGGCCTAGTCAGTAGGTGTCTGTGAATAAACTGGGTCCCCCGGGGTTTCAATTCCCGGCATGGCAAAAAAAAAATTTTCTTTGGGTTTGAATGGGGGTTTACCCTTTCACAGTATAAATTTAAACGGCAGGGGCGGATGTTGTGCTGCTAGTCTTAAGTTGATTATAAGGCATATGAAGCTCGACAGGCCTACCCAAGAAGTATTGGAAAATATTTTGGGTTGTTAAAAAACGGGCCCTTTGGGGCCGAAAACGTAATTGGTGTAAAGTAAAAAAGGTATTAATATATAAAAATCCTTTTTTTTTTGGACTAGTAAAGTTGGGGCAGTTAAAAGGAGGATTTTTTGGAGGGCTAAAGGGTTTTGGTTACTTTTATGTCTGGGAATCCCCCAATAAAGAAGCCTAAATTAAAAAAACTAAAAAAGGTGTCGGGGTTGTACCTTATCGCACTACTTTTGTTATTGTATTTTTTATATAGGCTTGGTTTGTATGTATTTTTATTTATTTATTATTTTTATTTTTTTTTTAGCCCCCCTCTTTCTACCGTTTGGGGTTTTACAACTTGCTAAAGTGTAATGGTTGGGTGATTGTGAGGAAATGAGGGCACATTTTAACGTGAAATCCGAACCCGGTGGGACCTGGCATTCCACACATTCAAAAGATGTCTTTCAGAGGTGTAGGAAGGGTTTGGAATTAGATAAATTTCCCGGGAAGGATCGAACCCCCGGCCCGCCAGATAGAAGTCTGAACCTTCCCCTAGCCCCCCGGTACCCACTTATGTATGAGTTTTTATCTCAAAATATGTAATTTTTTAAGGGAAAAGTAATGAAAAACCTTTTTAAATATATGTCATGGACACAAACAATTATTTTTTTAAATTTGCGGCTTTTGAAACAAATAATTCATTCACGACACTCCTATTTTTAAAGTCAGTTTTTTTGGTTTTTTTTTTTTTATCCAAGTTTAAATGTTTAACCCAACTACTAGCCGGTTTTTTTTTGCACCGTCTTACTACTTGTTCAATATATGTTCAGTACTAATTACGCAAAACAGGTTGGGGATAGTGGGGTTTAAATTTTAAAAAATTGTACCCACATTTGTATAAAATAGTGGGAACCATTTAGAGAAAATCCCCCCAGAAAACCTGCCCGGGAATAAACCCACGTTCCCCTTATCGGAAAGTATAGCTATTGTAAAACCCGTGGGGCCCACTACAGCGGGTTAGCCGATTTTTAATATTCCCTTTAAAAACTTTATGCTTTTCAAAAGACTGTTTATTGTGACAACCCTCAATTATATCTCCTTGTTTGATTTTGATTTCCCCTTTTTTATCATTTGTTCTTCACTTTGCTGTTTATATTAATTTTTCTCCAGACCAAAAAACCAAAAAGATGGTAATCAGATTAAAGGGAATTATTTTTTACAACTTGTTGACCCTTTTTTACAAATGACACGCTATGTAAGAGACATGTGCCCAGGCCACACCCTCTTCTCTCCCCCTTTACAGCTGAGAAAAAAACAGACCCAATGTACGTTAGGGCAAGTGAAATACTCTGACGTCAGTATACCTTGATTCTACCACGATTTAAAAACTAAACCATACAAAAGGTTTATGTAATATTTAAAAGCCCCACCTCGGTGGCTTTATTTAGCAAATGGTGGTTTCGGTCAATTGGACTGCCAAAGATGGGGGTCGGTTTCAAATTTGGCGGGTGAATGGGAGTGGTTTTTCAAAATGGTTTTCCACTCCCCCTCCATCAAATGGGGTTATTTCCCTTTAAAACTCCCCCCCCAAATTCTAATCCTTTAGCGAAATTTTGTATTAAGTGAAAAACCCAAATGGGGACGCTAAAAAATAAATAAATAAAAAAAAAAATTTGAAATTTTTAATAATATTTCAATAGCCCACAAAAATTTGTGGTTTATAATTTTTGTTGCTGAATTTTGGGGGGTTTATTTTTTGTGAAAAGTGAATTTTTGTTGTCGATTGCTATAATTTTTTTAAATATTATTCTTAAACACAAAAAATATTTTTTTTAAAAGAATTAGGAGAAAGGGTGAAAATTTCCATGGAAGGCTGCCCAGTTATTTTTTGAGGGAAAAAATACCAAAAATTTAAAGGTTTTAAAAAATTGTGGCAAAGGTTTGAAAAAAACGGCTTTGTCAATTATTTCAATCTTTTTTGTTGTCAGCAGAACTATTATACACTAAGGAATATGTTTTAAAAAATGTTTTTAGGAGGGTTTGAAAATTTTTAAAGTTAATTTTTTAAAACCAATTTTCATGGGCGATATTATTTGAGATGGTACTAGTAAATATAGTAATTGGGGAAACTCAAGGGTATTTAGAGGAACCCTTTTATAAATTTTTGAAAATTTTGAATCCCCATTTGGTTATGGACAATTTAAAGGGGAGAGAAAATTTTTAAATGCCTAAGCTTTTGAAAGATTCTGTGCCATAGCAATTTGAAAAAACCCAAAAGGGTTTGGTTTATTTGAAAAGTTTGAACCAAACTATGCAAGTTAAAGGAAAAATAAAAAATGGTTAAATCTGAAAAAAATGACACTTTTCAAAAAAGAAAAAATTCTTTTTTGCTGTTCAAGAAAGTATTTGAAGTTAAAGTTAAATAAGATGAAGAATATAATTGCCCTAACTTATTATTTCAACATCAAACTTTGTTAACCCTAAACTTAAAAAAAATTTTTTTAAAAACGGGAAAATTAAAACCTATAATTATTTTGTTTGAAATCTAAATAAGTGCTCACCACATAGTTTTCTCATGTTTTTTTGCTTGCTATAGGCAGGAGGAAAAAAACTAAAATCTGGTCGCAAGCTAGAAAAGGTTAAAAAATTTTAGATGCGAGAAGAAGAGAGTAAAAACAAAATCGAGATGAAGGAAAATGAGAGGAGGGATACGATCCAAAATAAGAAGGAAATTTTAGAAACTAAAGAAGGTTTTAACCAAAGAGAAAAAAAAAAAAAAAAAAACGGGATTTATATAAAACTTTATTATGCCAAAGGGGAAAAGTTTAGACTTGAGTCTTGTTCTGTTAGAAGGTTTTTTTTTATTTATTTTTAGGGTTAAATTTAAAAACTTGTTGGTGGAAAAGATGTGTAGATTTTTGCTGTAGTGGGGGTGATAGAATGATGAGGGAAAGGATTGTGTACATTTTAGAAAATAAAAATTTCTTATTTTTAAAACACTAAGGGGGTAATAGTAAAACATTAAAGGACGTTTTCATATATAAACCACAGATCACAACTTTAGATGGTAAAAAAAAAAAAGAGTAACAGTTTAAAACAAGGGAAAAATTTCACAAAAGCGTAGTGGTACATGAAGTACAAAAAAAATGGTTACTTTGACCATAAATATTAAACAGGTTTGAAAACATGGAAAGAGTTTTTTGGTGATTTGATAATATAATTTCATGATGCGTAGTAAGTTTTAAAAAATTGATTGATTGATTTCAATGAATATAATGTCTTTTTCAACAAAAAAAAAGTCCCCCTTAAAATTTTAACTAAAAAAATTTTTAATTACTTTATGAACATTTTACAAATTTAATTTTGCTAAGTCGTTCAGTGGCCCTATGGTCAAAGGTCTCTCGGTTTTACTGACTGCCCATGACAGACAACATTTTAAACTTGGTCAGGGGATTTTGGGTGTTTTCCAAAATGGGTTTTTATCTCCCCCCCCACTCAAATATTGGTAACTCCAAATAAAATACAAACTTCCTAAACCCTAAAAACCCCTTAGCGTAAATAGTACATAGCGTTTAACCAAAAAAGGTAGTATGATAAATGCTGAAAAAAAAAACTTTGTAAAGTACCTAAAATGGGTTTTAATAATTCATTATCACTTAACATACCCCAGCTGAAACTTTTGTGCCCTGCGTGTAGTAAAGTGTTGAAAACGGACAGCGCAGGTTGGTTTTCTTCGTGCAATTGATGTGCTTTTCATACGAAAAAAAATATGGGCATTTAAAAAAAATCAAATAATAAAATTAAAAAAATTTTTATTATGACTAAAAAAACAAATGTTATTTTTTTGTTAAAAATGTTTAAAAAACTTTTTTTTTTACAAAATTAAAAACTGGAGTAGATTTTTACAAACTGAAAATATCATGTCTGGTCCCCAAAGAAGTTTGTGTTTCAATTTTTGGTTGTTTTTTTAAATAGAATCATATTAGCAAAAATATTAGTGGTTTCTTGGCCCAAGAATGTAAGTGTATTTAAAACTTCAGATAATTAAATTTTTATGAATTAAAAAATTAACAAATTACATTTAAATTAGGGGGGAAATATTACTAAGACATTTTTTTGGGCCCTTTTAGACCCCCTATGTAAACAAAAGATAAGCAAAATTCAACCCCATTACCCACTCTGCTATGTAATATTAGTCAATTTTTTCTTGCAATTTGTTAACCCGAGTAAACCTTTTTTTTTTAAGAAATTTTAAAAATTTTGGTAATTATTAGGTATTTGTTTTAATGGTGGTAAAAAATTCCAAAAAATACTGTTATAAAATGAATTTAAAATTTATTTTACCAAACAGTAAGATTAAAAAAATTTTAAAATATAAAAAACTTAAATTTTTTTAATTTAACCCAATTTTTAAAATTTTTAAAATTTATTAGTGTAAACAATGCTTAAGCATAAAAACCCAAAATACTTTTAATTGATGACCAAAAGCCCCAGAATACCGTTAACACTTTTAATGTGTGTCCCCTTGAGTGATTGGGTCACTTGTTTAGTCTTAACAAAAACTCTTCAGAACCCCTCCTCATTTTCAGAAAATAAAAAAGCTTGAACCCCCCCTCCCCCCCCCCCCAAACCCCCCCCTACCCCCGAGGTGCTTACAAAATCAAGGGCCCCGCTAATTCAACATTGAAAAAACAGAAATTTTCAGATTGAATTCTAGTGGAGGGTTGTTTTAATTCGAATCACAAAAAAAAATTAATAGTTTAATGTAAATTTTTTAAGCACTTATATTGTTAAGGGGTAGTATAATTAGCTGTTATGCACATATGGGGGTTGATTTATTTAAAGTGAAACATTGACTTTGCACGACTTGGATAATCGTAAGTAAGGATTTTGTCGATACCAATATTTCGTATTGTTCCAGTTACTTTTTTTGGGAAACAGTTCCAATTTGTTGAAAAGTTCCATACCGATAAGCTCAATTTGTTGAAACCCTCCTTCCCCTCTGAAAATTTTTTTCCCAAAGCAGGAATTTTTTATATCAGAACAGGAAGCCCGTTATATCCCCAAAAAAAAATGCAAATTTTGTTTTTGAACAGCAATGAGAGGGTTTTTTTATTAATGATTTGAATCTTTAAAATTAAAAAACTTTTCTTAAATTCGTTAGCTTTATTTTTACTTGTATTTACCTTCTTTTTTAAGAATTTTTTTAAAAAATAGGCAAAAACCATTGCTTTACTAAGTCAAATATTTCTAACTTTGTAAAAGCACATGGGTACACATTTTATAGGTTTTTGGTGAAAAAAAAATGTGTTTTTTATTTTTTTGTTTTATCACTTATTAGCGAATTATTTTCACTGTTTATGGACCACATATAGTTTAATTTTTTAAAATTTTAAAAAAGTAAAAATGAAAAAAAAATAGCGTCATGATTTATCTTTCAACTATTTTTTTTTGGATATCAATAATAGATTTTATTTCAATCATTCAAATGTAAAAATTTGTAGAAAAATCAATAATTTTATTCAGTAAAGTGCAAATTCAAAGAAAAATAAAAAAATAAAAGGGAAAAATAATACTGCCATGGTAAAGGGTTTAATTACTAGAGAAAATATGCAAATGGTAAATTGTCTCAAAGGGGAATTTTTGGGAGTTTGTTATCAGTAAGTCGAAATTTTACTAGTGGGGTTGAGTAGAAGGTGGAGAAAAAAGGGGGTTTTTAGGTTGTGGGTGTGTGGTGGGGAATTGGGAAGGGAAAAAGTTCCTTATGATTGTCACTATCAAAAAAGAATAAAACACTGTTCCTTTTTAAGACCATTTCATAGTGGATCGTTCCAAAAAGTACTTTCATTGTATCTTTCACCTATGGTAAAGTAATGGCGTGTAGGCTGGCCCACCGGATTATGTCCCTGTTCGAGTGAAAATTTTACGAATTTTCACAATTACAATTATTTACAAAATAATCATTTCATTTTCAGATATGTTTTATAGTAAGTGGAGGGGTTTGAATGCAAGCGTGGTTTACAATGGCCCTTTGGGGACAATTTTTTAGGGTACAAGCGTCTTCTTGAAATTTGCAGCAATATATGAGTATTGAAAAACTGAACATTTTTAAAAAAAAAAGATTAAAGCAGGGTTTCTATAAATAAATTTTGTTAATTTTGCTTTTATAAAAAAATGGATTATTAGTTCAAATTAAGAGTTTTATTTAGCATGATTTAAAAAGAAAAAACTTTTTTAAAATCAGAATTGTTTTATTACTAGTCAAAATTTTTTTTTCTTTTAAGTTATGCGCTAACCCTTTTTTCAAATGAAAGGTATAGAGGGTTTTCACCTTTCTAATTTTTTTAAGTTGCCGTGTTAGGGTGGGGGTTGAGGTTCAGCAAGAAAAGACATTAAATATTCTTATTTTTTAATACTGCCTTTTTTATGGTGTGTTGTGACCCCTTTGCACAATCACCCCCACTAAAAATGTGCATGATACAAGGCGATGGAAACCTTTTTTTTAGGGGGAAAAGGGGGGGGGGCATAAAATAAACTTTTTAGGGATTGCTTCCCCCCCCCCAACCCCCATAAAAGTTTTAAAAAAGGGTGTCCCTAAAAAATATTTGGGTAATCTTCCTGAGAAAAGTTTTAAAATTTTGGTGCTTATAGAGATTTTGGGTAGTCCCTTTAGCAAATTGTTGAAAATTGGGTGGCTATAGAAAAAATATTTTAAAAAAATACTGCCCTTTATTTTTTTTTTTTTAAATTTTGGGTTCACTGAAGCTACCTTTTAAGTGGGCCTCCCCCCATCATTTTTAAAAAATTTTGGGGCCCTCGAAGCTATTTTTTCCCCCTACCTTGATTTTTTTCACAAATTTGTTCTTTTGAAGCATTTGCTCAACAAATTTAAAAAAAAAAAAGTATACCCTTTTTTATGTTTTGGGAAGATTGACCTGGATTTTTTTAGAAAATGTAAAACTTTTTGGATATTTTTGGAGTGGGCCCACTTCAGGCCATTTTTGAAAATTTAATGCCCCTTTTTAGGGTTTTTTTTAGTTGATACAAGTTTTCAGATTCATACAAGAATTCAGAAGGTGTGAACTGATCCGATAGCGGGTGTGGGGGCCCAATTTTTTTCCCAAAAGAAGCATGACCAATTACACCCCCTCCTCGGTTTACTGTGACTAATTTGGGAAGGTCCCTTTCTCCAATTTAAAAAAAATAGTTTTCTTTTAAAAAATATTTGATAGTATCCCTCTGACTTTTTTTTAAAAAAAAAAAGTTGATGTTCTAAAAGCTTTTGGGAGTAGTCCCTTTTGGGGAAAGTTTTGAAAATTTGGTGCCTCTTAAAGATATTTTAAATAGTCTTTTTTTTTTTTTTAAAATTTATTTCCTAAAAACTATTTAAAGGAGTTCCAAGATTTAAAAACAAAATTGAATGCTTCTAGAAGCTATTCAAATTCCTCCCCCACTTGGTTTTTATTGAAAATTAGATGGCTCAAGTAGTATTTTAAGTGGTCTGGCTCAGCAAATATTTTTAATATGGGAGCTTCTTAAAGCTATTTGAAATGATTGTATTCTGGATTTTTTTTAAAAAAATTTTAAAAGCCTTTAGAACAGTTTGGGGCTAGGTGACCTGGCGGGCTTAGGGGTAAGGTGTCAGACTTCTATGCTGGCGGCCGGGGTTCAATCCTCGGTCCGGGACAGATTTATCTGATTACAAACCTTCCCTTTACTCTGACAAGACATCTTGTGAATGTGGGGAATGCCAGCCTCCACCGTGGTTCGGATTCCACGTTAAACTGTAGGTCCTTCATTTCATCTCACAATCACCCTACCATTACACATTAGCGTAAGAGCGTAAACCCGAATGGGTAAATAAGACGCGGTGCTAATTTTTTAAAAATAACAGTGGTGCTCAAACTTTTATTTCCTCAAGATGAAAAATATACAGCCAATGCTAGCCCAATAGTATGACCCTTCTTGTTTAGTGTATTGGGAGGGGTTGTCTATTGGATGTTTGATGTGTTTTCAAATTAATGAATATTTTGATATATTTAAAAATTCGTGGTCTATTTCTGGAAAGGTTTTAATGTCGAAATGGAACAGTTTTGGGAAAACAGAAAATAACTGTTAATTAATCTGTTGAATATCAAAGTGAAAGTGAAATTGTGTATAAAACCAGTTTGCAAGTGTAAGTTCCATGCAATTTGGTTCGTCAGACTTTCAGTTATTTGGGTGTAACTTGCAAGTACGGCAGTCACCTGAACTTTGGATTCACCTATACTGGTCCTGCAGACTGATTCCTGGATGGTGGTTAGTAAAGAAAAACTTGATGATGATATCATGGTTCTGAATAAATTTAAATATACATTTAGATAAAAAATTTCATTTAACAGCAAAACTGTTTATTCATCTGATTAAAACCAGCCAAATTTATGTAAAAAAAAGAACAACTATAGCTGAAAAGGCCCAAATAGCCAAACCCCAAAAGTAATGAGATAGTAGTAATGAAGGTGCACCCTCACACCTTTGCTGAGGATTTGATTTTTCCCTCATGCAAGCAAATTGTTAAATCAATTTTAGGAGACGCAGCTAAGAAAAAAAGTATCTTTAGTTCATTGTTAAATGATACAATTTCTCATCGTATTGATGGCATGTCCTTTATATATTGTGAAAAATTTTCACTGAAAAATTGAGTGGTGGGCGAATATTCACTTTGCCGCTGGATGTGTCAACAGACATCAGCCAAAAAATCTTAATTGAACTACATCAGATTTAGTGACAATGATGAAATTATTGAACAATTTTTGTCATGCACAGGATTACTTAAAATTTAAAAAGGGTTAGATATGTTCAACCCCTATTTGAAACCCTAGAAAAAAATGACTATGCTGGAAAAAAATGTGTTTTTTTCTGTACAGACAACGACTGAAAGATTCAAAGCTTTCGTTGAAAAACTAAATCAATTAATTTATTAGCATGGCTCCACTCATTGCTTCACACATCGTGTGGCTCTAGTGGAGAAAACTTTCCCCCTGAATAGAGGGTTTTTTGGGTTCAAGTTATTAAAATAGTCAACTACTTTAAGTCCGAGCTTAAAAACATGACTTCTCAACAAATGTGTCTTGGAGCAGGATCTCGTCATGTACATTAGTTTCCACATTGATATTCGTTGGCGGTCGAGGGAAAAAGTTTTCACAATATTTTATAAACCTAAGAACGAGTTTTCTTAACCTTTTTACTCCTAAAAACCGGTTTTATTTCCCCAAATTGAATGAGGAAGAGAGGTGTACCAACTAGCCTACTTTTCTGATATTTTCAGCCATTTAAAATAGCCTAAATACAAGTATTCAAGGCAAAGAATAAAAGTGTTAACTCGAGTGACAAACTTAAGGCCTGGCCAATGGTCGTTGGAAGTAAAGAGCCCGCATCGGGGTCAGCCCTAATTTACGGTATCAGAAGAAACCACTCTTCCTTACACAAATTATATGTACACTTTCTCTAAACTCTCCCTTCACCATCTTTACAATCCTTTGAGTATTAATTTAAAGGGTGTGTATAGCCCATACAGGTCTTAAGTCTGGGGGGCAAGGTAGAAGGGGTAATATAGACATATGCATGGATTCCAAAATTGTAGTTTGGGCCCAAAGGAATATGTCTTTGTACATCTTGGGTCACTCGAATTATAAACTATATCAACAGTAAGTAATGAATACATTTAAGTACACAAGGCATTTATAAAAGTACAAAAGAAGGTATTACTGGAATTCAAACCCCAATCGCCCCCATCATTGGAAGTCCAGTCTCTTGCGAGAGTTTCGCCAAACCTTTCATGCATCTACAAATTGAAGGTTCTGTTTTGTTAGGTTGGGTATATTTACATAGGTCTATCAAAGACAGGATTAAAAAACTAAAAGTGCAAAAGAATGCTAAAGAATGAAAAAAACTTCACAATCTTATTTAAAGCAGTGTTATCTGTGAATCAAAACCAAATACTACTAAAATTTCATACAAAATACTTAAGCAATAAAATTTTTATTTTTGTATTCTTTTAATCACAGAGTCTTACTATCTGTTCGAGTTACTAACCTTTTTTCTCTTGAATAGCAAAATAAACAAAACTATTTTAATCCTGATAATATAATTTTTTTGAATATGACTAAGTAATGTTTATTCCTTTCTTTTTACTTAGTCTATGGTTTTTAGGAACTTGAGAGTTCATTGCCACACTTACTAAAATATGCCACTTATACTTATCTTGAGTTAGTCCTATCCATTACACCTCATTACTCATGAGGATGAATAAAGATGTATACTTGTTTTGGGGGATAAATCCGCTAATACTTTCCAATGACTTTTTTTTTCAAAATATTTTTAAAAAGATGGCTTTAGTTATTTGGTTCAAATTAGGTAGTTATTAAGCTTTTTGCATTATAAATAGTTATACATAAATATTTGTTTTTCTAAAAAAATATAATTTAGTAATAGTAGTTAACTAATTACTAAGTTTTGTAATTTTTTTTTTTAAATGGCTCTAATGATTAGGTTCAAAACTGAACACAGGGGACTATTTTGCATGATAACAAATAATTTTTAGGGTAGTTTACAAATCATTACATTTAAATTTAAATTTTGTTAAATAGAAATATTTGAACAATTTTGTTTAAAATTTAATAATAAAGAGTGTTTATTGTGAGTAACAAGATGATTTGTTTTTTTTGATGAGGAAAACATAGGTACCTAAGGATAGTTTATTCAAAACCTATTTTGAAAATTATCTTTGAAGCTATAATACTTACACATTTGAAAAAGTTTGTGTGATTGTGTCTACCCTTTATTTACTTTACTATCTCATGTATTTATTTAAATTTCATTGTAATGTTTATTTTATTTTAATTTTCTTACCCCTAGCTAAAAATATAATGGTATATTGGTGAAATTTTTGAGTTACACATTTTAAATTTAATGTCGCCCACTTTGGAGCCCGCATGGTCTAACACACTACTTTCGCAGTATACTAAACTGACGACGAGGAGATCGAGGTAAGTATCATAGTTGGAGTGTTTCTGAAAGGTTTTTCCCAAAAAGGTTTCTCACTCTCCTCCTCACAAATGCGGGTACACTTCCTATAAATATAACCTTCCTAAACCTTAAAAATAATTAGCGTGATTTGCAAATAAGCGTATAACCTTAATGGGTAGTAAGACATTGCTAAGGAAATAATTTCATCCCGAATTATTAATGTTGGCCATTCATGTTTTTTACACAATATAATAATGTAATTGTCTTCACACTTTTTTCACAAAAATCTGTTGTTTTTTTTCTTTAAAAATATATTTCTGTCTATGTAATGTGTATTCCAAATAGCTTTTAAATTTTTAGTAAGTACAATTTATTAGACCTGATTGTTAAAATGTATACTTTTTTATTTCTGGGAAATGCTTATAACATAATAAAATGTAAAATAATTTTATTTAAATATGAGGTCTATGTATAATTGATGATAATTCTAAAAACCGTCTTCACAACTTAAGCTTGTATTTGTTTAACTAATCTAAAACTCTGCATTTTGAAAAATGATTTAAGTTTTATTAGTTTTACTTTGAAAAACCGTTTGTATATATTTTTCTATTATTGTGCCTAAAAAGTTTTACAGGTCAAATGGAAATATATATATATATTTATGTATATTTTATATGTAAATCCACTTATTTTTTAAGTTTGGGACCACATAGAACATTAGAGCCATCATAATCTTGAGGCTGAAATTTCCATGACTACCAAAATCTCTTTAGCCTATGAAATAAAAAGGCTAATATTTTTAATAAATATTATTTTAAAAAATTTTTAAGCTCAGTAAAATTAGATAGTTTAAAAACAAAAATAGGTTTGTATTCAAATTTTATAGATTTACTATTACTAATAGCGTTTATCCATTTTTTCGGGGTTTTGGATTATAGGCTAATTTGTTTCTGAATACAATAATATGAACTATTTTTTCAATATGAACAGTTAGTAAGACGAGGTGCTTCGAAAATATAAAAATATTTTCAATTAATGAGTTTAAAAAAAAAATATTTAATTACGTGTCCACCACACGCAACAAATACATTTTAAAAATTTGTTTGAATCATTAAGTATTTTCTGCTCCCACTCATATATCCTTTACTATGCTTCTTTCTGTCAACCTTAGGCCTCAACCATAGATAAGAATGGGCTCAACCTAAACTCAATACCTACTACCTTTTAAAAAAGGGGGGGGGGTTGAAACTAAGTAGAGAGAAAAGAAAGGAACAATACATGCACTGGTCTCACAACAAAGCTCTTGTGCGATGCGTGCATACACACACCCCCACACACAAGAATATCTCAGCCCCTGAACGTTTTAAAATTACAAGAGGGTTTTTGGGTTTCTCTTTGACTATTCTAGCGTCTTAAATTTTGATGATCAAATTGTACGCCTATCACTCTAAGGCGAATACAATGATTCCTATTTCTGACTTAAAATAGTAGTAACATAATTTTAAAGCTTTACAATATTGAAATTAAATGGTTTATCTCGTCACTTCTAAAACAATTGTGGCAACGCTGTAAATTGGTAAACGGTACACGTAGTTTCCTGGTATTCCTACAAGCAGCATAACACTTGGTTACCAAACTATTTCAAATTTTAATTTTATAAATTTACTTTTTAAAGCGTAGTTATTAAACTAATAAATTATAAATAAATAGCTAAAATAAGGAGAAAAATATTATCTAGCCTTGGGATTTCTTCTTTTTCCAAACTTAATATTTACATCCATATTTAATCTTGTTAAAATAATTATTCATTTAAAACAATATACCCTAAATAAAAATGCTAATCAAAGAAAATTGAAAGTAAAAAATAGTTCTGCTTTATATAGTAAAACTAAATTTGGAATATTTAACTTAATCAAGTCATTATAAGCAAAATAGTGTGCAGCTAAAAAAATGTGATAGTTTCATTGTATAATTTAATTAGTATGATTTGTAATATTTATTCAGAGTTTTCTTTTGATAATATAAATTTCTTTTCATTGGGTGAAAAAACCCATTTCAAATCCATGAAACGGTTTTTTTCACAATCTTTTATTTGATAATACCATTTTATTTTTTGGGTGAACTAGTAATGACTGGCCCCTTAATGGTTTCTTAAACAAATTATACCATGTAAACTACAAATGGAAAAGAAGTATCTGCAAATGTTTACCCTTAAAGCTGAAGTAGATACTCAAGGATTAAGATTTTTCTTTTGGGAAAATCTCTCAGTTCTTGAAGATTTAAAAAGAAGCAGTACTTCCCCTCTCACTGTCATCGAATATGAGTGGGTACACAATCCGTATGCAATATGCTTGAGGAAACAACCCAATTCATTTGGAAAAAGTTGAACAACTCGCTGAAAATGCAGGTGGACCGCAATCTACAGAAAAAATTATGGTGAACTACCCCTCGTTAAGTTTTGTATGTTAGCAAAGCAATAGTACCCAGCAATAGCTGAATGTGCTGTAAGTATGTTGCTGCCATTTTTCTCCCCTTACCTCTGTGAAATTATATTTTCAGCAACTTAAAAACACAAGAATAGGTAAAGAAACCAAATTTTTTCCCATTGAACAGGAAATGTGGGTTCGATTATCATTAGGCCTATATACTTCCAAGAATAGAGGTTTTGTGTGAGAAAAGACAAACCCAAGTGTCATTAATTTAAAGAGTGAGGTCTACGTGGGAAAGATTTAAAATTTACATTTAGATTTTAAAGGAAATTTATAACTGGTGAGGGTAACTGGGGTCTAGGGGTAAGGAGTCGGACTTCTATGCTGGGGTCCGGGGTTAAATCCTCGGTCCCGGCACAGATTTATCTGATTACCAAACCCTTCCTTCACCTCCGAAAAGACGTGTTAATCACAACTTGTGAAGTGAGGAATGCCAGGCCTCCACCGTGGTTCGGATTCCACGTTAACTGTAGGTCCTCCATTTAATCTCACAATCACCCTACCATTACACATTAGCGTAAGTACGTAAAACCCGAACGGGTAGTAGACGTGGTGCTTATTATAATATAACTGATGGTTAGTTCTTCATATTACTAGTAATATTCTATTAATGACACCTCATTGGTTTTTTATAACATTCGGTCATTTTCATTGAAGTTTTTTCTTTAATTTTTTTTCCAGACAATCTAAGTAAATGTGAAGTTCAGCTTTCCCTAGTTTGGTAGTTTAAGTTGTGGATACCCTCAATGATTAGTAGTCCCGGTATATGTAAAGCAACAAAACGGGGCTGCCACAAACCTGGAAATTTGGGAACACCAGGAAATTCAGAGAATTTTGTGTGTCTGTAAAAACAAAAGAAATGTCACCAAAATAACTCTAATATTTGTGACAAACTTTAAATAGTGAGTTTTTGCTGGAAGGGAAAAAGGGGAAAACTGAAGAGCTAAGTGCGGTGATTATAACACATGACTATCCCTATCTTCTGAAACATGGCTTGTGAAATGTTTATATTTACTCATTAATTTAAAAATCATCTATTTTAAACTCCAATGAATGAATTGACTAAGACAATTTTATGAAAAATTAAATTTTATTACTTAATAATACTGTGAATAACACATCTTTTGAGATGATCAAAAGAGTCCAAATTTCTTAGAAACAATTTTAACTAGCAATAATAATAGAGTGGAGATTAGAGAAAGAATACAGTCAGGAAATGCATGTATTACTTGGTCAATAAGTTGTTAACATCTCGCCTGCTGTCAAGGGTTGTAAAACTCAAGGGGTATTAAAAAACAATAGTTTTACCGATTGATCTTATATATTACTTCCATGACAAAAATAAATTTGGCTGGGTTTAAAACCAAGGTGACAAGGGATATTTCTTCCAAAAAGGGATTATATTACTGGGAATGGATAGGTTACATAATGATGAGTTACATACCCCGTAATCATCCCCAAAGCATTGTTAGTATAGTTAAATCTCTCAGATTGGTAGTGTGCTATATTGGAGTACATTGATAAAAGGATCATGACTTTATGTTTCCCTGGGTCTTTGTGGAAGGACTTATATTGTTTATGTTTAGCACAAGGTTTTTAATTGATAGGGTTGTTTAAATAAATGCACTCGCATTTTGTGTGTAGAGGAAATGACAAAAAATATATCCCTTACTAACTCATCCCAAATTCAAAAATCTCAACCTTCTCTTCAACAAACCAAATGCAGCCCAAGACTAATTTTCCCTTTGGCCCTCTTAGTCACTGCAGTGGCTTTTACTTTTATATGCTTGTTCCCAAAAAAAATTATTGATGATAATAAAAAGAAAATAATTTTTGATGAGAAGATAAAATTTCACTAGAATACATATTTGATTAAACATTGCAACTGTTTTTTACTCTGACTTTGTTTAAGGGCTCTATTAAGTTAAAATGTTTGTGCAATTAAACTATTTTTAGTATAAACTTATCCTAACATTGAAAAAACATACTGCTTTTGTTTATTCACAAACTGACAGATGAAAATACTTTTAAAACTGGTTATTCTAATGATAAGGTCTCGGGGTTTAAAATTTTAACTATGCAATTAACTTATTAATTAATATAACAATGTTTTGGTACTCTTTTTAAATATCCTAATTAAAAGTAATAAATCAAAATTAAAGTAAACTAGCTACATATTTTATTATTCCTGATGAAGTTAAATTAAATTTATTATTTTTTATAGCATTAGTATAGTAATAATTAAATTAATTAAACTTTATTTAATCATGTATTTAAATTTTAAAATTTATTTTGGGGCCAGTAAAAATACACTAAACAAGTGGCGAGATATTGCTTAGCTAAACTAATAGTGATGGTTTATTGGAGCATTAAATTTTGTAGTTATTTTAAAAAATTGGCTAAACTTTCAAAGATAGATGTTACAGGTCTCACCTTTCACTCAAAATGAAGCCATCATCATCAATACATGGAATCTCCTTCTGAGGATTTATCTGTAACTCACCAAAAATTGACTATTTAGTATCTTAATTTTATATGTTTGTTCATGGTAATTTAAGTTCTTAGTACCAGTAAAAAGTTTAAATATATATTCTATACAGTTTGTAATATGCTTTTTAACATAGACAAGTTAAGTAAATTTACATCACTTGTCAGAGTTATGAAATTGTTCTGTTTGGTGGATGAATATTGGACAATTTTTAGAATAATTTTAATTGTCAGAAAGGGACAAAGTTTCTATGACTGGACAAAAGAATAGTTAAATAAGTTTGATCCATCTGTGGTTGAGGTAAAAAAAACACCTAAGAAATGCAGAGTGTAGAGGTGGAATAGGAAAAGCTCAAGAAAAGTTTGGTGGGAGATGCAAATGAGGTACTTGGGAGGACAAATGATAAGAGGAAATGGATGGAGACACCACTGTGCAAGAACAATACATTTCATAAGGAGTTTTAAGAACAGTAATAAGGAAAAAGAGGAAAGGTATTGGGAATAAGAAGAGCAGAGCAGTCGTACAGGATGCCAGTTACGATTGAATGAAAAAATGTACAGAAATGCTGGGAAGGTATGTGGAAGAATTCAAGAAGGTTCTATAAAGTAAGGTAAGTTACACGAGGAAATCAAATATACAATTTAGAACTATGAATGGAGGAAGAACGTTGAATACAGGAGAATAAGAAAAGGAACCACGCAGGAAATATTTTGAGAATATGTATTACTCAGAAAAGAGAAGGGACAAGAGTGAAGCAAGGAACATGAGGATTAGCGGACAAGGAGGGAGTGGGTCCCACGTGGAAAGAGATGGTAGATGCATTAAAGAGAATGAAATTGGAAAAGGCACCAGGTGCGGATAACTAGTGTTGATGCCAGTTCAGCGCGTCCCACTTTGGCACCTACAAAAATCGGTCCATTTCAGCACCTGCTCCCACATCGAATTTAGGTGATACTAATTTGGTGCCTTGCTTAAAGGTTAAGGCAGAAAATCACATAATGAATTGGAAAACATATGAAAATAATATGTTTATTATAACATCAAGATTATAATTTATTATTTTTCCCCCAAGCTTTCTATGAATTTACAAATCAGGGGCAATAAGAGTAAGCGTAAGAATTATAGGTCACTTAGTTTGTTGAGTATTCCAGGCAAAGTTTTTGAGAGTCTTGATTGAGCGGATGCATTAAGAAACTGCAGACAATATTTGGGGTGTGAAATGTTGTTTCATGCCAGGTACAGGTTGCATTGCAACGACTCATTGAGAAATGTATGGGAGTATGGAAGAAAGTCTATTGTGCATTTGTATCTGGAGAAAGCGTGTGATCATCTAAATAGAAATTTTTTGGAATGTTTTGAGAGAGTATGGTATGGATGCATAGTTGTACATGAATTATAGCAGTGTTAAGGGGGTGGGTTTGACAATGGTTTGTCATTGAACAGGGTGTTAAAAAAGATTTTTTTATGCTCCAATGGTTTTTTAAATTTGTTTTTTAAAAGTGTATGGGGGAGCTTCCGAGGCCCCGGGTTGGTGTACAAAAAACAAGTGATGTGAAAGTGCTGTTAAAATTTATGCAATGTGATTAATGGTTGAAAATTTAAAGTTACTTGCAGAATGCTTTAAAATCGTTTAAATGGGTAAAGGGCAGAATTAATTTTCGTATAATGTTTCCAAAAATTTAAAGGTGAGGGTTTTTTTTTTTATAAGGATAGGAAAAAATTTTTTCAATTGTTTTTAATGGAAACATGTTAGAAAAGTGGTGATTTGTGTTTTGGGAAATGAATGTCTGTAAAAGGGAAAGGATGGATGGTGAAATCAACAAACGGGGAATGCATCTCGGAGAGTAGTTTTAGTAGGGGGCAAATGCAAGATAAAGTATCGAAAAAGCAAAGATGGCGGTATATGAAAATGTGTTAAGCCAACTTTTTTTTAGGATATGAAGCGTGCATTTGTCGGAGAAACACTAGCAAATGAATGTTGTTTTTGATGAATGGTGTAAAAAAAAAATTTCAGTTTTTTAAGAAAAAATGCATGTATGATCCGTGGTGGAAGTGGGTTTTGTTTTAAAAGTAAGTGGAGGATGCGGGAAAAATCAGTAATTTAATTTTTCTTGTGAGCCTAGAAAAGGGAAAACCCCTAAAATATCATTGCAGTGGGGACATTATTCTTTTATATTAAATTTATTTATCCACGCAATCCATAAAAACAACCCTTACAAAATAGGACCCTTTTTAGGTCTACGTGCCTAAAAAGTCTCTCTTGGACCTCCCCTTTTGGAAAAACTTTTCCAAGGGGCCGTGTCCCTTTTGGGGAAAGGTTGGAGGGCGGCCTTATAGCTTTTTTTTTTGTTTCAAATTTTGGCGGTCCCCCTTTGGGCTTTTCCAGAGCCTTGGGAAACACCTATTCCCCTCCCCGACTCAGGCTCTGGGTTCGAGCGCTCCCGACTGTAGAAAGTTTTTTTTCACCGAGTGAAAATGTGGGAGTTCCCCCAGGAGGGGGGGTGCTTTCCAAGGGGGGGCCCCAGGTGGACTCTCGGGGTACCCCGGGGGTGGGGAAAGGACCTTTTGGGAAAGGGTTTCTTCCGATAAATTTAGGTTTTTGGCTCATGGAGCTGGCGCAGGGATTAATGTCCGAGCAGACACAAGTGGCACGGGTCAAGAAGATGTCTTTTAGAAATTTTAAAACTGCGAAGGGCATTTGGGGGACGGTCGATGTTTCTGGCTAACAATTTGCTGTAAGAGGTCTGAATACTGAAGTCTGACTGGATTAGTATTCTTTGCGTCCCTGGTTATAAGCGATCCTCTTTTCAGATTGAATATCCGGATCTTTTTCTCTACCTTCCATTTTGAGCATGTTTAGACCAGGAAGATGTGAACTCTTGCAGTTGACTCAGAGTTAGGAGACTCACATGGTGTAATTTGGTACTCTAATCCCCAATATGCACAGGGGGCTTACCACGGTAGTGCAGCTTCAAATGCCCAAATTCCTGGCACTGAAAACAGTGCGCGGAATTGGGGACATACGGGGTTGACCTGAGCAAGTAGAAACCCGATCTAAACTTCTCTGGAAAAGGGGGGAAAACCCCACAAAGTGAGGATATACGTATCTGACTTTTACTTTTGTCTATTTTTTTTTTACAAGCTGAGGGGAAGGCTCCTCACAGATTTCTTCAATACTCACCCATTATAGGTCATAGCAAAATACCTCTCCATTGCAAAAAATTCAGGAACCTTTTTGGTTCCACCTTTAGCTGTTTATGAGCCGTATTACTCAACGGAATTTCAGTAATACCATTATGTCAGAATAGTATATGTTATTCATGGTCTGAATCATGATAATGCCATCACGAAATGTTCTACTGAGACGCCAGATATTGCTGCTCCATTTATCATTTTTTGAGGAAAAATTTGAGCTGACATGTTTGGAGATTTTCACAGTCGTCTACTCGAGACATCAGTAAATGGGGCTGGGGGCTTTCTCAAAATGGGGTTTGGTGGCCCTTTGCTTGTTTCCGCCTCCTTTCTTTTTTACGGCCCTGTGAAGAGGCGGGGCAGGGGAAATGCAGCAGGGTTTGGCAGTAGGGTGCTAGTGAACAGTAAGTTGTCAACTTTTATAATTTTTTTGGCCCATCCCTTTTGGTGATAACCTGTAAAGTACTCGGATTGTAGATCAGGGTGATTCTAGTCGGTATTTCACATGCGGGTATGAAAATTTCTCCAAATGGGGGGGCCCTATATGATGCTAGATATGACAACCTTTGCACGGGCATCATTAGGAGAGAGGTCGTCGCAGCAAGTGGATTAGTAAAGTGCCAATTTTACGTCGGGAAACCCCGTCATGAACGCAACCCGATATTTTCTCAAAGTAGGATAACTGGTTATTGACATACACATGTCCCTTCTACAAAGATTTTCGATGGGAAAACACTTCCATGACGAAGTCAAGTACAATGGTATCCAATAGTGGTCCGAGGAAAGCTGTGTTTATCGCCAAGGTCGTCGAAGGGGTGGCCTAAAAGCTTCTGTACAAGATAAACGGTAGAGAAAAGCGAAGAAAGAAGGAAGGGATAGAAGAAAGAAGCAAAGAGAGAGAAGGAGAAGAAATTTGAAAGGTGGGAAGTACGCCCTGCGCAGAAGCCTTGCCTTTTTGTCGCCCCATACGACAAACAGGGGTTACTGCGGAACTATTCTAAGGCCCCAAACTACAGGGACTAAAAGACATTGATTAAAATGGAAGCAGCACAGAATTTTTTGACAGACAGGATATGTATTTTTGATTTCAATTGGGCGACTGCAGCTTCACACTAACCTTAAAATTGGGGCTGAACTATGGAATGTTTTCCTATTGCAAACGAAAGCATCTGGGCGTACGTTTCAGTTACTTTGTTCTGGGGTAGTGCGATTATAGCTGAAACTTCATTTCTTGATCGCCCAGTACTTCCTAGATCTACAAGAATGTTATAGATTTGATCAAACTTAGGGGAAACACGCTTTGAAGATTCCATCCCTCAAAAAAAAAAAAGACTAAAAATTAACCTAATTTTATGCATTAAAACGCAGCAAAAATCAGGATTTTTTATCAATTTCATGTACGCAAGTAAAGATTTTGTACCGTCAGGCTTTAAAAAACAATAACTTCAGGAATGTTGAAAGTGGAGGTGATCACCAAATATTCTTCTACTACTACCACCGTTTCTTTGATTCTCTCGCGGAAAAAAGTAGTCTTCATAATAGAATACGATGGATATTTGGAACAAAGTCAAGCCTTTGTCACTGCCCCGCTAAAGTATTTTGTAGATTGGAGGAGTCTAGTCACTCGGACGACTCGGTCACCCATTCTACTAATTTTATCACCGTCAGCTAACTAATCATGATTACATTTTGTCGATTTGGATGAGAAGTGTTTACTTTTAACATTGTACTTAATTGTAATGTAGAAAAATAATTTGGTAGGCGCCGAAATGTGACTAAAAAGATCAAACTCAAGTAAATGTATTTATGCCCCACGGGTGACGCACACAAGTGGGAATAAACCGGATTAACTAACTGTAGAAATTGTAAGAGCCGCAGGAAAATTTAGGAATGCAATGGTAATACAGGAAGTGGAGTGATATTTGAAGGGAATAGGGTACTGGAAGACTGGAAGAAGGTGATCACACTAGTGATTTTCAAGAAAGAAGATAGGAAAAGGTGTAAAAATTTTATAGGGAATGATGCTGATGTGCCACTGTACAAAAATTATTAGTGATATTGGAAAATAGAATAAGAATAAAGTTAAAGGAAGGGGTGGAGAGAGGAAAAAAGCAGGATTTAAGAAAACAGAGGTCTACATTTTATTTTAGCTTCACTTTTGACAGCTAATGTAAATAGATGTGAATTTGGGAAGGACTTATAATAGTGTTTATGGATGTGGAGAAGGCTTTATGATAGTGTGGATATAAATAAGGTTGGAAAGCAATGGAGGAGGTGGAGTAGAAATAGGAGTTGAATTGAGAGTTAAGAACTTATGTATGAGAATAACATGAATTGTGTTAAGACGGGGGAATGGCGGATAGAGTGGTTCAATTTTTTTTTTAGATTGAGTGAAGCGGGCAAAGTTGCTTTCTTACCACTTCTTTATAATGGAATGGTCATGAATAAAGTGGAAGGTGAGCTGGCGGTCTAGGGTAAGGTGTCGGACTTCTGTGCTGGCGGGCCGGGGTTCAATCCTCGGTCCGGCAAAGATTTATCTGATACCAAATACTTCCTTCACCTCTGACAAGACATCTTGTGAATGTGAGGAATGCCAGGCCCCCCACGTGGTTCGGATTCCAAGTTAAACTGTAGGTCCTTCATTTCATTCACAATCACCCTTTCCATTATACATTAGCGTATAGTGCGTATAACCCGAATGGGTAGTAAGACGCGGTGCTAATAATAATAATAATAATAATAATATAAATAAAGTGGAAATAAATTTGGGAGGAAATAATTAAAGCCATGTGTTTGGTGGTTGGCTTGATGGAGGGGAAAGAGGAAGTACAGGAGTAGAATGAGAAAGTGAAAGGGGTGTGGAGTGAAATCCCTCATGGTGAAGTGTAAAGTTATGGTAAGGGCAAGGAAGAGGTAAGGCCTAGT
Source organism: Timema cristinae (assembly GCA_039000515.1). Taxonomy (NCBI): domain Eukaryota; kingdom Metazoa; phylum Arthropoda; class Insecta; order Phasmatodea; family Timematidae; genus Timema; species Timema cristinae. Next base: position 29,028 of record JBCFYV010001259.1, on the reverse strand, counting down.
AACGCTATACAGTTGTGGGGGAGTAGATTTGAGGAAGGGACAGAGTGTAAGATATTTTTTTTGGGTGATTGAGGTGAAGGGGGGTTTTAGTGAGGATCTAACAAGAAAAGGGCCGCAGTAGGAGTTGTTCTATAGGTTTGTAGAGACCTGCTATGGAGAAGGAAATATCTTTGAAATCTAAGAAGTACTTTATTGGGCGTACTTTGTATTTCATAGTCAATATTCAGCAGAAATATGAACAACTAGTAGCTGTTGCCCGCGGCTTTGCTCGCGTGGAAGTTGATTATATAAAAATTTACGAAAATATACATAATGTTATTTACAGATTAATTTAAAATATTACGTTACGTTGATGACCATAACTTGACCTCAGATCAAAAATTAATGCAAGTCCGATACAAACTTTCACCCCCTTTTTCACCCCTTATTAAATAAAATTTCAAATTCCTGAAACACGTATTTATTTGTTTTACGTCAATAACCGAAATACAAAAATTTGGTTTATGAAAACTTTCAAAATTACTGAATTTCATACATATTATCATACATATTATCATCCCTTTTTTGACCCCTTTGGGGTTTGGAATTTTCTAAAATCCTTTCTTAGTGGGTGCCTACATAACAAATGAATTTTACAGTCCGAATTTTCATGCTTGTACCCTTGATAGTTTCGCTCGGCGATGATTGAATCGTCCAGTCAGTCCGATACAAACTTTCACCCCCTTTTTATCCTTATTAAATAAAATTTCCAAAATTCCTTAAAACACGTATTTATTTGTTTTACGTCAATAACCGAAATACAAATTTTTATTTATGTAACTTTCAAAATGACGGACTTTCATACATATTATCATCCCCTTTTTTGACCCTTTGGGGTGGAATTTTCTAAATCCTTCTTAGTGGGTGCCTACATAACAAAATGAATTACAGTCTGAATTTCATGCTTGTAGCCTTGATAGTTTGCGCTCAGCGATGATGAATCAGTCAGTCAGTCAGGACATGTTATTTTTATAATATTAGATTAACATGTAACGAGGTTTGGAAAAGAAGGAGAAACACCAAAGCGAATGATGGAGTTGAAGTATGTACCAAAAAGCCCAAGGAAAACAAGAAACCGATGAGATGAGGAGATAACAAAAAGTGTTCGAGTGAGAAAAAAAGAAATCATGGGAGGATAGAGGGACAGGGGTGTGTAGAGAACGAAGGGAGTGTACGATACTCCGGCTCATTAGTATCAGCATAATATATTAATTTTCTTTTGGAAATTAGACTTGTTTTTCTTTAAATGTGGATGTACGGAACTTGTCTTTTCAATTAGTTGTATTTTTTAATGTTTATTAAATGAATGATAGTTAAAATTAGATAGATGACCTTTTAAACCATAGTAAAATACATAAGCAATCTTGTGTTTGTTCTAAATTTGTCTGAATACACCTGCCACCGACTGCCCCCCACTTTCCCCACCTCCAATCACCACAAATGAAGAGTTACATTTGGGATTATATCTTTAGAAGGAGGAGGCATTTACCAAACCGGCCCGGCCGCAGGGCTTAAAAACAGCTGATGATGGTGTTTGATAACGATAGGCTTTTAAAGGGACATTTTCAATCATTCCTAAATTTCTGTTTTTCTAAAACATTACTCTTGCAACTTTTACTTTTTTTAAATTAAATCCTTAAACTGTGAAACAAAAATTGTGATTTAATGTGTACAAAAAAAAATTAATCGTGGCATTAACAGTAAGTCAGACTAACATAAAAAAGAAGGTTTAATATTTTTATTATAAGTTTGATTTTTTTAAAGCAAAATATAGTATAAACAATTACCAAATCTAACTTGTAATAAAAGCTTGTAAATGTATGTACCTTTGCATATTCTTCTTTGAGATGTTCTCCTCCAGCAAAGTCGACATCTATAAGCGTGTATTCAAGATTCCCGTACTTTGAGAGCTTTTTCTGACTGATAAAGTGGGAGGACTGTCAGAGACGGAGTAATTTTTCAAAGGGGGCTGATTCTGACCAGACTGAAAAAACGAGTACATTTTTTAAAACCAGGTGATCTAGCCCAGACTGAAACAACAGAGTACGTTTTAACAGGAGATTGCCCAGACGAAACAAAAGTGTACAGTTCTAAAGGGCTGATTCTGCCAAATGAAACAACAGAGTACATTTTTTTTAAACCAGGCTGATTAGACCAGACAAAACAACAGAGTACATTTTTAAATGGGCTGATCCTGACCAGACTCAATCAACAGGTACAGTTTTAAACCGGGCATGATCATGCCAGACGAAACACAGAGACAGTTCTAAAGGCATGATTCTGCCCAGACTGAAACAACAGGTACAGTTCAAACCAGGTATTTCTGCCCCAGACTGAAAAAAAGAGTACATTCTAACCCGGGCATGATTCTGACCGATGAAAACAACGAGTACAGTTCAAAACCCAGGTTGATTCTGACAGAATGAAAAACGGAGTACATTTTAAAACCGGGATGATTCTGACCAGACTGAAACAAACGGAAAAATTTTAAACGGGCATGATATGCCGACAAAAACAACAAGTAAGTTCTAAACCGGGTTGATTCTGACCAGACTAAAACAAAAGAGTCATTTTTTAACTGGGATGATTTGCCAGCTGAAAAAACAGAGTAAGTTCAAAACCCGGGCAGTATGACCAGGACTAAAACAAAGGTACAGTTTTAAAGGGCTGTCATCCCAGACTGAAAAAAGAGTACGTTCTAAACCGGGCATGTTCTGACCAGACTGAAAAACAGAGTACGTTTTAAACCGGGCATGACCCTGCCCACACTAATCAACAGAGTACATTTTTAAAAAAGGGCTATCATGACAGACTGAAACAACAGGTACAGTTTAAAAGGGTTTTTTACCAGCGAAAAAACGAGTACGTTTTAAAGGGATGTTCTGCCCAGTTAAAACAACAGAGTAATTTTAAAACCGGCATGATCATGACCAGACAAACAACAGAGTCGTTTTAAACGGGCTGATCTGCCAGAATAAAACAACAGAGTCAGTTTTAAAACCCGGGCATGATTCGACTAAAATAAAAAAACAGAGTACAGTTTTAAACCCTGGCTGACCCTGACCAGACTGAAAAAACGGTACAGTTCAAAAACCAGGTATGATTCTGACCAGATGAAACAACAGAGACAGTTTTAAACCGGGCTGTTTTGCCAGATGAAAAAACACAGTACATTTTTAAACCGGATGACCCTGACCAGACTGAAAAAACGGGTACATTTTAAACCTGGCATGTCATGACCAAAATGAAAAACAGAGTCAGTTCTAAACCGGGCATGATCATGACCAGAATGAAAAAGAGTACATTTTTAAAGGGGCTGATATGACCATTGAAACACAATTTTACGTTCAAAAACCGGGCATGTTTCTGACCAGACTAAACAACAAAAAGTTTGAAATAATTATGATGCAAAAAGAAAAAATACAGTTTTAAACTGATTCCACATAGAAAGTAGGCTACTGTTTCAACCAAGGTATGATTATTACCATATTTTCACAGCTAAATTTGTGTTGAAACTGGTTTTTATTACCCTTCGGACTTTACAAATTACTAATGGGTAGGAATGACTCCCCTGGGGACCTTCATAACAGCGTCCTGTTTGGGCCGAGACAGGTCACGTGCCCCACGCTCCTGCTCTCTGTTTGGCTGTTATTTTTCCCCCACCCCCCCCCTACTTTCTCTGATTGGCTGTTTTTTTCCCCCCCCCTGACCTTTTTCCCCTTGTTGGGCTGAGCCCTCCCACCCTACCCCTCCCCCTCCAGGCCTTCCCCCGCCTCCCCCCTCCAGCGCCCAACCAAGTAATTTTGGGGAAAATTATCTTTAATTGATTATTTTTAATTAGGAGTGTTGGAGTTTTTTTTTCCCGGCGGCTTGTTGGTTCTTGTTTAAAATTGGTGAATTTATTGAAATTAGGAGTGTCCGGGGGCCCTTGTTGGTTGGGTTGGGCGTTCCTCGCGCCATGACTGCGGGACCTTTTTATCAAAGGAAAAGGATGGGGGGGGTTGGAGTTTTTATTCATGGTCCCGGGGTGCTGCGCCCTTCCTTCGAGCTTCAGTGTGTAATGCCAACTTTTCCTTCACTCCGCTGGGGGTTTCCCCCCCCCCCCCGCCCTCCCCCCTCCAGCCCCCCCCCATTCACCCCCCCCCCTACAGGTGCAAAAAACAGTTGATTCTTGCTTAGGAGGGTTTTTGGGAACAAAAATAGCGGGGTTTTTGTGTAAAACCCTTTCCCCCTCCTGGCACCAGGTTGGTGGGGACAATGCGTGTGTACCCAAGAATAGTTTTGGGTATCGGGGCGTCATTTTCCCGGGCAGAGCGTCAGGACAAGAATATATCGTGAGCGCAGGTGTGTGTTAAACCTTTCCCCCTCGTTTCTTTTCCGGGATTCCCCCCACGGCGAAAATTCTGAAAATTTGCCACATCCGAAATAAGGGAACATAAATCATGTCAACCCCCAGAGCCTTCATGAAAAAAGGGGTTCTCCCTTAAAAAACCCCCCAAAAACGTGCTATTGCCTTTTTCCTTGAAGGCCTTTAAAAAAACCCTTTGAAAATAACAGGGAGGGAAACCTAGCAAAAATGTGTTTTTTTTCGTTGAAGTATTTGTATACTAAATTACTCTAAAAAATTAGTATAAAAAAAAATAAATTAAAATTTTATTTAGAGAAAATTTAAAAAAAAAGGTTTTAAATTAACTTAATTTTTTTTTGAAATCGGGGAAAAGTATCGGTAATGTTTTTTGTTCGAGTCTTATAAGGGACAGCTTTTTTATCTTTGTAAATTTCCAAAAACCCCCCGTAAATCAAACCGGGAAAACCTTATGTTTTTAAAATTTTAAAAGGCGTATTTCTTGAAGTAAAAAATTTGCGTGTTATAAGGGGGGCCAAAATAGTAGAATGTTCGAATTCGCGTGGAACGGGGGGTGTTTTTTTTTCACGCAATGGGGTTAATTTCCCTCTAATCAACCTTTCCAAGTTGAAAAAATAAAACTATTTTTATTTGTTTTAAAAATCGCCAAAAACTTTTTCCCCCCCAACAGAATCCTTACTTGTAAATCGAACCCGGGACCTTATGATTTCAAAATTTTAAGGCGTATTTCTTGCAAGTACAAAATAGCGTGTTCATTTAAATCAAATGTAGAATTTTCGAATCTGGACGTGAAAAACTGGGGGTGTTTTTTTCCACGCAAAGGGGGTTTTTTAATTTCCCTCAAAATAAACCCTTTTCCAAGTGAAAAAAAAACCTATTTTAAATTTTGTTTTGAAATCGAAAAAAATTTTTCCCCCCCCAACAGCATCCTTAATGTGATCAAACCCCGGGGACTTATGTTTTAAATTTTAACGGGTATTTCTTAAAAGTAAAAAATAGCGGTCATCAATTGCCAAAAAGTAAAATGTTCGAATTCGGACTGTAAAAGGGGGATTTTTTTTTTCCCAGAAATGGGGGTTTAAACTTCCTCTAAATCAATTCCAAATGAAAAAATAAACCAAATTTTAAATTTTTTTTAAAATCCCCCAAAATAATTTTTCCCCCCCCAACGACACCCTTAATTAAAATCGAACCCGGGCCCCTTTGTTTTCTAAATTTTAACGGCGTATTTTTGCAAGTACAAAATAGCTGTTCATCAATTGCCCAAATGAGAAGTTCGAATTCGGAGTGTGAACGGGGGGTGTTTTTTTTCCACGAAAATGGGGGTTTAACTTTCAAATCATTTTTCCAGAGAAAAAAATAAACCTATATTAATTTTGTTTTGAAATCGAAAAAAAATCTTTTTTCCCCCCGAACAGAATCCTTACATGTGAATCGAACCCGGGACCTTTGTTTTCAAAATTTTTAACGGCGTATTTCTTGCAAGTACAAAATGCGTTTTCATCAATTGACCAATAGTGAATGTTCGAATCTGGCGTGGAACGGGGGGTTTTTTTTCTCAGCAAAGGGGTTAACTTCCTCTAAATCACCTTCCCCAAGATAAAAAAAAACCCCCTTTTTTATTTATAAACTAAACAAAGTTCGCCTAGGAAAACCCCTATTATTTATAAATAAAAGTGTTCACGCCTAATAGAAAAAACCTTTTTAAGGTTTGAAAAACAGAAATAAATGCTTTCAATAATTAAAAAAAATTTGTGCTGGGGCCCCTTATTGTATTTGATGGGCAAACCAGAACCATTTTCATGTCATCATCATTTTAAAGCCCCGTTATAAAAGTCAAATTTGATATTGCCCCTGAGGGAGGCGCTTAATTTGGTTAAGTGTCGAGGGTTTTATCCTCATTTGCGGCTTCAAAAAAACAACCCCGGCCATTGGGGGAGTCCCGGGTTTTTCCCGGGAATAAGCGAAAATAGGGTTTTTATTTTTTTTTAAATAATGGCCTAGGGGTATTTTGACATGTTACGGGTTCATTTCCCTTTAAAAGACAGAAAATTTAATTGTCAAATATTAAAGCAAACTAGTTAGGTGTTGTGGAGTAAACTCATGGTCCCGGGTTCATTTCCGTACTGCAGGTACTTTAGACATTTTTTAAAATTCACGTTTCGCAGGTTGTACACTTTATTTATGTGTGTGTAGGGTTGTAAAAAAATCGTTGGAATTTTTACCCAATTTAGAGCAAAACCTTAAAAGTACAAAAAAGGGAAAATATACAGTTTGGCTTTTCCCTTTTGTTTGGCCGAGCACATTTTGAAAAATGCGGCATTGTGAAAAAATGTCTTTTGACTGACAGTTGCTCTCCCCCTCTTGTTTTTTTTTTCTTCGTTTTAAAGGGGGCCGTTTTAACCTAGAGGGGAAAAAAGCGCCTAAATGCTTACAGGCTTTTTAACGGTTTTAAAGTGTTTGCCTAAAAAAATTTTAAATTTCCCCTCCGCCCTAAACAAAAATCGGTTTAGTCTTTAAAATAACTGCCTGTAAAGGGTTAAAATATTAAAACAAAACTTTAGTGTCTGTATAGTAAACGCCGGGGCCCAGGGTTTTTTTCCTGTAAAAAGGCGAAAATTTAATCCCCCCTTTAAATTCATGGCCGTCTTGGGGAAAAAAAAACCCAACCCGCGTCGTTTTATATGGGTTTTCTATTCTCCCCCCTGAAAAGTATTTATTATGCAACAAAATTTCCCTTAACTTTAAAACGATATTTAAAGTTGTTTTTAATATTACGCAGGAATTTAGGGGGGCGAGGTTTTTTTTCTTTAAAAAACCCTTTATATGTTTTTTGCCCCCCTCTTATAACCTTCGCAAATTGGTAATGGTGGGTGATTGTGAGATAAAATGAAGGCCTAAGTTTAAGTGGAATCCGAACCAGTCTTCAAAAAAAAAGTTGGGTCATTACTAGCCCTTGAAAGCTTTAAATTCGACCCTAAATAAGTTGGGGCAATTGACAGTTACTACAGGGTGTGTTAAGGGTTTTTGGCCAATGAGAAAAATTATTAAAAAACATTTATAGTTTGAATTAAAAAATAATAAAAGGGCTAGGGGAAAAATATTGACCAAGACTAAATTAGCTCACGTAAATTTTTGGAATTTTTTGACCCCAACCAATAATAAAAAATTTCTCCCCAAAAATTTGTTCGTTTTAAAGGGGTTATTAAAAAAAATTAAATATTTAGTATTCATAGGGGACGCGTTGTTACATTATTGTGGCCCCAAACCATTTTGAGGATGGGAAAAAAAAAATACAACTACCCTAACATTTTTAAAATTTGTTTTTTAAAAATGGTAATGCCACTTAAAATTTTAAAAAAATAAACAGTATAAAAAATGCTCATTAGAAACTTGAACCAAAAACAGGACTTTTGCAATGAACCATCTATCGGAGACGTTGGACAAAAAATTTTTAATTTAAATTAAAAGGAATGTTTTCTTGTTTGAAAAGGAAAAATGTTTTGGGTGCAGAAGCATTTACACCCCCTTTATTTTGTGACAAGGATTTTCCCATTGACTGGCGTTATCGATTTGTATCAAAAAGTCTCTAGTCAAACCTTGGCTGGAATGGTATTTATTTCCCCAAACCCTATTTTGAAAATTTTAATTGTGTCTTTGTCTGGGTTGACAGCGCAACAGCCAAGTCTTGTGTGTGAAGGTAAAAACCCAGGACATAATCCAAAAAGTATACGTATTCAAAAAAAAAACATTTTAAATAAAAAATTTAAGATTTTTTTTAGTAAAAATTGAATGCTTTATTTTGCTCCCCCTTTTTCACTTTAAGTTAATTTTATAACTGACAGAAAAATATTACTTTTTCTCCCACTGCAGGTACCCGTCAAAAGAGCGTTATCAAAAAATTGGTGGTTTTTCGGCATCAAGCTCAGATAAATTAGTGCGAGTAGATTATAATGTGATTTTTGCTATGTGTTAAATTTTTTAAAATATAATTTATTTAATTATTTACTAATTATGAATTTAAAAATTTTAAAAAATTATAATGATAATTTTTTTCAAAATATTTAAAAGTGAGAATTAAAATAGGGGAAAAATTATTTACAGCTAGAACTGAGAAAAAAACGCATAGATTTTAAAAAAAAAAATTCAACTTAGGACCAAAACGTTTAGTTAAAAATTAAAAGATGTAATTTTTGAGGGCAAAAGCAGCGTGAAAAAAAGTTTTTATAATAACTTACCCCTAGAACGTTTATGACTATGAGGAACAAGCCCCAATCATCCGAGTCGGGGGGTAAAAGCGAGTGACAAAAAAAGTCCTGGCATGGTAGACCCTTTTTGTATTGGGGAAAAGCCCCTTGGTGGTTATAAATACAGCTCAAATCACACATCGGTCATTTAAATTTGTAATTGAGTGCCTTTTAAACCCCAAAGATGAGCTTCGATCGTAGAAAACTTATACAAAGGTATGTTTTTAAAAAAATCGTTTAGAAATTTTTTTATGGATTTTTTGCTTAAAAATTCTGTGGCGTACAATGTTTTTTTTTTTTTTTTTTTGCTGTTGTGAGCCCCCGTGGTTCCTGGCGGAACAACCTCGGATCCAATATCTAGCACTTGCAGATCTTTGGAGGGAAAATGGCGTGTGCGTGGGGGACGAGAATGCTTGGGGTATTTAACGGTTACGTTATATTAGGAGTGCGGGTTTTTCCCCACCCCCCCCCAAATGCAAATTAAAATATTATTTATTTTATTTCGGGGATAGGGGACCCAGGGGGGTTTGGAGACGGCTGTCTCCCAGCGTCCGTGCCCCGCCAGAGGCAACCCGGGCGGACGCAAGCCCTCTGCCTTTTTCCCGAGGGGTTAACCCCCGGGCATCCTCTCGCCCCTCCCAAAACCCCTGAGGCACACACGTCGGGGGAAAAAGTTCCCCCGTTTTTTGGGCAGTTTTTGGACGCCCTCGACAGTGCTTGTAAGACATGACATGTAGCCACTGTTTAAAAATAGTTATGTGTATTTCTCGGGGCGCGCCACACAAACCCCATTTTATCTCCGAGATCAAATTGTAAGTTACACTTAAAAACTTTTTCTTCATTTTTACTGCTTGTTTTAAAGACATGTTAGAGGAGAGAAAAAACCGACCGATGCCTCTCACCCAATTTAAAGGACTCTCCCCTCTTGTTTGGTTTCTTTGCTCTAAGGGCCCATTTAAAAACTAGAGAAATGCCGAATGTTCAACCGTTATTAAGGGTCTAAGTTGACCGCTTTTGGAGCACAGTGACTATTTCCCATTCCGATGGGGTTTTTCCCTGGATGAGTTCGAAAATCACATTTTTTGTTTTGGGTTCCCAGCACTTTTTTTCCAGTTTTTTTTTAAAAAAAATTAAAGATCTTTAATTCTTTAATTCCCTGTTGTTATAGTTACTTTTAAAATTAAGAAAACTTAAGTTTTTTTTATATTTATTTTTTTTTTTGTCCGACTCAAAACAATTTTTTAAAACAAAATTTAAAAAAGATTTTTTTTAATTTTTTGAACGTTATATTTTGTTGTATATAGTGCCATTTTGGGCTTTTTTTTTCGTCAGAAGTTTTTTTTGTAAAAGCGGTGTTATTTTTTAGGGGGGGGGGGAATAAAACGAAAAATAAACTTTGCGTCCTACCTCAACGGTTTTTAAAAATTAAAATATTCGGGGAATTTTTTTTTTATAATTAATTAGAGAGAGGCCCAGGGTTTGTTTCCCGGGCTCGGCGAAAATCCCTTTTTAAGCTTTAATAGTGCAAAAATAATTTCCCGGGTTTGTTTTCTTGGGTTTTTTTTCCCTGGAACATTTCAAAAATCACTGTTTGGGTTTTTGGGTTGCCACATTGTTTCACAGTTTTGTTAAAAATGAAAAAGTCTTTAATTTTTTAATTTACCTGTTGTTATAATTAATTTAAAAAACGTAAATTTAAGTTTTCTCTAAATATTTCATTTTTTTTTTGCCCGATCGAAACAATATTTTAAAATAATTAAAATTTATTTTTTTTTTAAAATTTTTGAACGTTACTGTTTTGTGAATATAGTGCCATTTTGTGCTATGTTCGTAAAGTTTTTTTGTGAAAGCGGTTTTAATATTTTTAGGGGGGGGAAAAAAAAGAAAAATAAACTTTGTGCCCTACCTCAAGGTTTAAAATTTAATTTCAGGGGGGAATTTTTTTTTTTGTTTATTAATTGAGGAGGCCCTGGGTTTGTTTCCGGGGCATGGAAAAAAAATGCTCGTTTAAGCTTTAATGTGAAAAATAAGTCCCGGTTCGATTCCCCTGTAGATTTACCCCTGAGGGGGGACAGTTTAAAAATCCCTTGGACTGTATTTTACTCACACACACATTTGCGAAGGATCCCTGGGTTTGATTCCCTGTATGTTTAAAAAGTCATGAACTTTTATTTAAAAACAAGGAAAAAAACTGGGTTCGATTTCCCCGAAATTCAGCCCTTTATAGTTTTGATTAACACTCGGACTGGTATTTATTTTCACTCTTGCGACCCCTTATGCAAAAGATTAAAAAACCCTGGCGTTTTTGATTCACTCTTGCGAAGGGGGCCCGGGTTTGTTCCTTGTAGTTTAAAACCCCCCATAGAGTTTGTTAACTTAATGTTTATTTTAAAAGCCGTGTGGGTTTAGGGCCCAAATGGGGGAAAGGAAAAATTTAACACCTCCCCCCAACCACCCCAGTATGGGGGCCCCTCACCCCGACGTACCCCACGCCCCCGCGCCCCGGGGACGGGGTTCGAGCCCCGGTTTCCCCCCAGGCCGGAACAGCTTCACCCCCGCCTTAGCCGGGAGCGGGGTTCGAGCACCCGCGGGGGGGCGGAGCAGGGGCGTGGGGGCGGCTACTGTAGGACCCTCTTTGGCCCCCAACCAGGATTTTGTGGCCCCGGGAAATCAGGGGGGTGGAACTTGCAAATGGCGTCCCTCCCGATGTTGAAGGAGGATTTAAACAATTGGGGTTTCTTTTTTTCTGGTTTTGAGAAATTACCGTACATCTTTGGTGCACCAGCAAGCGATCGTGACGATTAAGCTGGCTTGAAGAAAAAAATTACTAATTTGCTCCCTCGGTTGCAGGCCCTTTCGTTGCCCCGTGACCACGTCGGCTTACTTTTGAGTAGCACTGACTCTACGTTTTGGCCCCGTGTAGTCTCTTTAGGCGAGCAGACCAGCTAGACCTAGGCGTGCTTTATAACGTAAGTGCGTGTTGCGAGTAATAGTTTTGTTTTTTTAGTCAGCCCCATTGTACGTTTTAAATTCACCTTTAAGGGCCTCCGGGGGGGTAATATAAAAGTGATAAATCGCCCGCAGACTATAGCCGTAATAAAAAAAGGGGTCATTCGATTCAAAAAGGGGGCAGTCTTTTCCTTGCCCCTGCTTGGTTGTTGCAAAGTATATGTGATAATAAAATGAACGGATGCATGATGTGAACACCTTTAGGGCAAATAAAAATGGGTTGGCCCATTCAAAACCAAAGCGAAGATTTTGCCCTATGCCCGTGTGAAACTTTTGAAAGGGGGGTGGATCATGAACTAAAACAATTTCAAGCAACCTCTCCGAAAAAAAATCACGGTATTTAGGGAACGTGAGGTAGAAGGTCCTTTTTGAAGGGCCTACTCCCTCCGAAGATTCCTTTAAAAGGGTCAGGGTTTTTATTTTACGAGACAAGCAAAACCATTTTGATGTCATAACTCCTTGACAGCCGCATTTAAGTGTGGGACTTTTGCCGCAAAGCCGTTTTGGGATTTGATATAAGAAAAGCGCACAAATGCGAATCCGCGTGCAAAAAAATGCACGCTAAAGCGGTTTGTAGCGGAGGCCGATTGTGGTTTTTAAAAAACTGTGGGCGTTTGGGTTTACAAACCAGACGTGTTTTTATTTAAACCCAAAAAATCCCCGGTTTTTTCGGGTCACAGATCGGTCTGTGATGAAAAAAGGTTTTTTCGAGGTATGCGGGCAATTTTTTGTTGGAAAAAATCAAATTATTTTACATAGGTTTATGAGACTTTTTTTAGAGTAGCGAGCCATGTCCCTTTTTGGCTTTTGTTATATGAAACAGGGCCCCCTCAAAGCATAGGGAAAAGGTTTTTTATTTGTATTTATGTTTTGAATGCAGACAAGAAAACGCCCCTTTCAGGTGCCCGGCCCCGGGACGTACCTGCACGAACCAACCCCTGTGTCGTGCAACGTGTTTTTTAAAACTTTTTTTATATAGAGCAAATGATATCATTGCACCGACTCGGGGGCGATAGGCTCGCTATTCAAAGGGGGATACCCCGAGGCCCCAATTTTTTTTAAATTTTTTGAAAAAATTAAAGCTTCAAATTTTGGATTCACCCCCCTCGGCCATAACGCGAAATCCTTTGGAAATTTTTTTTTAATTATGATGGGGTTAAAAAATGGACTCCCAAAAATTATAATGAACGGTGGGAAAAAATTTCAGCGTTACGGTCCGCTCCACTTTATTGACTCGTGAAATTTTTTTCCCAATTCGTTCCAAATTGCCCCAAAAATTTTTGATGGAGAGTCTTTTTCCAAGGAACATTTCCCCCATTTTTTCAAAAAAAAGAAAAAGGGGGGATAGGGGTCCCTTGCGCCAAAAGGAGGATCGGCATCGGCGAGATGTCGTTGAGGGAAAGGGCACTTTTAGAAGTGGTATGACCGTTGGTAAAGAAAATTTGTCTTTTTTTTAAAAAGCGGTTGGAACTGTATTGTGTGAAAGATGTAGGAAAACTCGGGGGCCGTGAAAGTTTAGGGAGAAAGTCATGGAAAGCAAAGGTGGACCCCTTTTAGGAGGCTTTTTGATGCTGGGGCGGCCCATGTTGGTTTACCGCCGAAGTTTTTTAAGGAGAATATTTCGGGATTTTCCCCAACGGTGGCTATCGGTGCGCAGCCAACAGTGCACGTCGCTGTAAATGGATCTCTGGGAGGCCCCTCAGCTTGGTGTCTCTATTCTTATGGGGTAAGGGCCGTGAGGAAAATTTTGTTAGGACGCTGTGACGGTGTTGTTAAGCTGGAGATACCACCACCATCTTCCCGTTCTGGGCTGTTATTGGCAGGGTGCCCCCTTGTACCCGATAGGACCCCCGTGTCAAAAAAAAGTCCACGAGACCCTGGGAGCGGTTTGAAGCGACATGGTTGTTTGGAAAGTTTAAGAATGCCGGTACACGGTTAGAGATGTGGGGTGCTGTTTAATGCGAGAAACGCACAAAAGGGCCGCGGGAAATTTTTACCCGGGGACGGGTGTATACCCCAAAGGGAACTCTCAGTCCCAGGGATGCATTTTTTTGGCGGGGTACAAAATTTTATCAAGCTTTCCATGAAGCGACCCTTTTTTTGTGGAGGAAGATCAAAATACTTGGATGTGGGTCGTTGATCCCCTTCTTTGCAAGAAAAAAATACCAGTTGGCCCCCCAAAATTTACTTGGAACAAATTTTCCGTTATAGTCAAGTAGAAGGTATAGTCAAAGTTACAGGACGCCCCCGCGAGATTTATTCCCCGTATTGCCTACACGGGTCACGAAAATTGTTCATCTTGTGCGAAAATGTGGGGAGGAGAAAAATCAATGCGCGTTCGCAAACCCACAAAAAAATCGTGGTTGCAGGCGTCTGGGTGATTTACGAGTCCCAAAACCCTTTGGGAAAGGTACACCCTTGAAACAGTACCGAAGTGTGGGAGTCAAAAGTTTGTTTAGACCTCGGCGCGTTCGGGGGCCTGTTTCAGGGTACATTTATACTTTTTTAAAAAATTAAAAAAAGCCCTCGGGTGGCCCGATGTTATCTCACATGAGGAAAAGTTAGCTTAATTCAAAATTATGAGGAAAGGGGGGGGTTAAAATCGATTTTGGTCTGTTTGTAAAAACCTGGGCTCCGCACTTGGGTAAAAATTTTTTTTAAAATTTATATGGGGAAGTTGGGAAAGACCCGATTTACCCACTAGCCCTTGTCAAGCTTTGGGGAAACCACAGAAAATGAAAGGATCCGTAATCCCGTGGACAGCGTCATTTATGTAAATGATGGGGTTATGTTCTCAATTTCAAAGGTGCGCGTGACGCGTTGCGCCCTAACCCTAAAAAGAGTGTGGCGGTGGGGTGCTACCGAGTTAGGTAGGTTTTTCACTTATACAATCCCCTTTAACAATTGGGGGACCGCTTTTGTTCATGATACAGATAGCGTTCTATTTACCCAACGCCCCCCGGGGATTGGAGTCAACCCACCGGGGGGACTTTTTAGGTGCCTCATGATGAACTTCGGATTCGGTTCCGGGAAGCTACATTAGCGCCTTTGTATCTGGCGGTTTTCCCGAATTTTGCGTATCGAGTTTGTGTTGTGGCGACTTGCCAAACAAAAACGGGTTTCAAAGGTTCGCGGGATCACCATAAACTATGCAACCCGGGAACGATGTTATTTTGAGTTTTGAAAGCTATGGTCACAGAACAGGCTGCGGAAAGTACATACAGTACCGCACAGAATTGTGAAGAAAAGGTCTTGGACTTTGTACCCTTTTGCGATAAAGTTTACGGCCCGTGTAACCCAAAGACGGAAAACCGATGATTTTAATACGTTTCCGTTTGGGTATCAGAGTCCCTTTTAAATGCCCTCGCCACGAATAAAAGGTGATCATTTAGACGGGCTGAATAAACATTTTTTTTTTTCTTTCACTCTTGGAAGTTCCACTGACTACCCTTTTTAAAAATTTGAAAAAAATTTTTTTATATTTTTTTCTGCTGAAAAAAAGTTATTTTTTTTATTTTTTTATGCACCCGGGTTACTTGTTTAAAAATTTTTTTTTTTTGCCCCGTTCGTCTTCCCCTACTGATTTTTTTCTGTCAATTTCAGTAAAATGTTTTTGATTTAATAATAATTTAAAAAAAAGATTGTAAATTATTTTTTTCCTTTCTAGTCAAAAATTTAAAAAATGATTGTTATATTTTTCTATTTGTATCGAGGCCCCTATTCCCCCATTTTGTAAATATTCACTGTGTGTAATAATATTTTAAAAATTCCCATTAAATTTTAAAATAAAATGATTTTTTTGTAAAGTTTCAGCTTTTAAAATTTTTTGTTGCTGTTTAAGGGAGCTTTTTTAATGTAAATGTTATATATAGTTTCTATTTAAAAGTTACATCTTTAAATTTTAAAAAAATTTCAAAATCCTCTTGTGTTTTTTTGTAAGTGTTTTGGGGGAAAAAATTTATAAAAAAATTTTTGCTTGTGTTTTTAAAAGTCTACACCCCACCCCCTCCCATCCGATATTGCTTATAAGTCGGCTCAAAACAATATGTATACACCCCCGGATTTTAAAAAAATTGACTCTCATATTATCATACAGAAATTGGGCGTTTACGGCTCTTTGGGTGGCAACAAAGCGCGCCTCCCAGGTTTCGATTCTTCAACCAACTTATTTTATTGCGATCGGCAATTTATTAATTTAAAATTTATAACAAGCAGGAATAGTCTTTTGACCCAAAACATATAAAAAACATTACCAGTAGAAAATGGTAGGAGTTTTTTTTGTTTGTTTTTTTATTGCAATCGCAATTGGTTAATTTAAAACATGCACAACAAGCGCAATATTATTTTGGTGTTTTTACCAACATTAAAAGGATTCCATCTAGAAAATGAGTAGGAGTCACCCCCAAAAAAATTCAAGACACGTTGAGGGCACAGGTGTAATTGTAATGTCTCCCGTTTTTCCCGGGAATCTTACTTTCAAAAAAACCAAGCACAAAAAAACATTAGGTTTGGGTCTTCGTAGCACAACGTTATAACTTTTGTTTTTTCAGTTCGTTTAAGCACTTGACACGATTTTATTCCCCTTTCTGATCAGGTTTTAACGCATGCATAATACCTTCTGTCCCAAAAGGGATCCTGGGGCAGCTTTTGATGACATTTGGCCGAAAAAGATTGGAGGCTTTGCGTAGGATCCGTGGCATTTTTAAAAGGATAATTTCAATTGGGATGCAGCAAAAAAAATTAAACACTCAAAACCTAAAGGGTTTTTTTTTCAAAAAAGTACCGCTGCTCCGATTACGCAGCAGAGTGTTGTTTATTAATTCACTTTGTCCTCCAAAATATATATACAGCGTGCTTTAGATTAAAGCGTTTCAAACCAAAAATATAGATTTTGGGAAGGAAAACGTTACCGAAATCCCAGATGAGTATGTAGTTGGCGGGGGTTTATATAATTTTAACGTTTGAATAAATTTTTTGTAATTTAAATCCCCGAGATTTAAGGTTTTTCGGACTTTACCTCCCGGGGTGGCGGGGGACGTAGGGCTGGGGAGACGACGACTTGATGGGAACGCAGTGAATCTGACGCGGTGATTTTATGACGGTAGACAGACGCTTGGTGGGGGTTCTTGAGGTGGGTAGCCTGTGATTGGCGCGGTGTTCCCGTGTCTGGGGGGGCGGCGACGGGGGGTTTTGTGTGGTCGGGGTCGGAAAAGGCGGGGTGGTGGTCGTGGCAACCCAGTACCCCGTCCCCCTTGCGGGGGAATTGAAAAAGGCGCAGTCATATACACAGTATGTCGTTCGATTCTTCATTGGGTGTACTTCCCTCGCTTTTATGTGTGAAGGTCGAGTCGCAAAACTGATTAGCCCCGTCCTTATTTTGTAAATTAGGGGCTATCACTCACCGCCAACTGTGAAAATTTCCCGTATTAGGCAACCCCTCAATCGAAAGACCAACAAACAAAATTAATAGGTGTTCCAAGGGTTTTTGAACGTTTCCCTATAACCACACCGCCGCTTAAAGCGTTCAAAGTTCACAATGGTGGTGAAACCGGTTTTACTCCGGCGCAGGTAAACGTTTTTTTTTTATTTAAATCAACACGTTTTTCGTAAAAGTACCAAACGACGGGTAGAAATACAAAAAATCACCTCTGATAGGCTATTAGGCGTCTCCCCAATTTGTATTTACGGCTTTTATTTATCCCCCAAATACTTTTGATCTCGCTAGATCCCCAATTTAGGTCTCACCGCGTCGACAATATTTACGCTGTGTAACTTATCCATCTTTTCCCGGCTTACAAAGTTTTTAAAAAGACAACCGGTGGGGGCGTGCCTCTTTTTTCCCTTCCCCGTTCGACGTCACACGATATTTCTTTTTCCCGACTTGTCTGCCCCCCAATGCGCCCTGGACTAAATATATTATTCTTTTTCAATCTTTTTGTGAGCCAGGGGAAAAAAACCGTTGCCCCAGGGAAATTAATTTCTTGTATCAACTTGTTTTAGACCGCCAACCTGGGCCCGGGGTTTCGACATAAGCGAATGGAAAAAACCCCAAGGTTGTCCTGTCCTGGGGTACAAATCGTGGTTGTGAAAGGGCGTACGAACAAACATTTTAGTAGATTTTGTCCGGGGGTAGCGGCCCCCAACGAGGATTCGGTGGCCCTGATTGTGCATATGCCCGCAGAGTTGCGACATCACGCAAAGGGGAAAAAAAAACCAAAAGGTTGCAGGTTAGATTATTTTGTCTGAATTGTCTGCCCGCCACTGGTGCCAGGAGGGGGGGAAGTGTTGCACACAAAACCTGCTATTCTTGCTCAATGTCTTAGCAAGAATCAATGGGTTTTTTTCACTGTAGGGGGGGGGGGGGGGAAAAAAAGCGGAGTGAGGGAAAATTGGGATTACACGGGCTGAAGTCGATAGGAAGGGTCGCAGCAACACGACAGCCATGAATAAAAAACCCAAAAGCCCCCATCCCACCTTTTATAGAGAAGGGTTCAGCAGCCATGGGGCGAGGAACGCCTAACACCAACCAAAAAGGCCGCGGGGAATAAAAACTCCAACACTCCTAATTAAAATAAACAATTAACGATAAATTTTTCCCCCAAAATGACGTGGTTGGGCGGTGGAGGGGGGAGGGGGAAGGCCTGGGGGAGGGAGGATAGGAGTGGGGGGCTCAGCCAATCAAAAGGAAAGTAGGGGCAGGGGTGGGGGGGAAAAAAAAACAGCCAATCAGAGGAAAAGTAGGTGGCGGGGGGGGGAAAAAAACGCCCAAAAGAGGGGAGGGTGGTCACGTGACCCGTCTCGGCAACGGCGCTGTTTGAGGGGTCGTCCAGGGAGTGGAATGTGTTAGCTTTTTTAAAGGAACGCACCCATTTTCAGAAAGGGGGGAGTGGGAAAGCCTTTGGGGAAAAAACGCCCTAAGTTCAACCCAAGGGGTTTGAAACCCCCTTTTAATTTGTTATTAGCTATCTGTTTTAGTTAATATACTTTGTCTTCAACACTTTTTTAACAAGAAACTGTCTTTTTATTAAGTTTCCGTAAATTTTTATTTTTTAGAACCCCGCCCCCAGTAACCTTTTTGGTTTTTCGTATTTGTACTAAAATTAATTACGTGTGTGTTGGACGGGAATATTTTAATTTTGAGAAATGTGACCAGTTTGCATGAAAGGGGGAAGGGGGGGAAAAACCCGGCCCAAAAAGGGTGTTTTTTACGTATTCGTTTGGCGCACGTCTTGAGGGAGTTTTTTTTAACCTTTTAAGGAGATGCGAGAAAAATTTTGTGTTTTTTAGTTTATAAAGAAAAAAAATTTTTTTGCCAAAATAAACAAATATTGCTCCCTAAAAACAGAAAATTTAATTTTCTTCACGTGGTGACATCAACATTTGTTTAAATACTGTAAGGGTTTTTTCTGGAAATTTTGTGACAACTTTTTCTTTCATTCAAAAAGTTTTTTAGTTTAAAACCCCTATGCTCTGAAGGGGGTTTTCGTAATGTTTTATCAACATGTGAAGAAAAGAAAAATTTTGTTTTTTACGGAGTAAAATTGGTTTTTCTGGTAACAAAATGTTTTTCCATGGAACTGCAAAAAATGGCTTTTTTCGCGTCCCCCCCTCCCCCCCTTTAAACTTGTTTAGTGAAAGTGCATATTTCGTGATCTGTGGGGCTGTCGACCCCATTTTCATTCCCGGGTAATTAACGCTTATTAATAAAAGATTGTATTCGTTTTGGGGTGGTCTGTAAAATTTTAAATAACCCTTTTTTCCCCCAGTTCGTATTTAATGGGAAAAAGGGTTATTTGGAAATGTTGGATTTTAAAAATTACAACCCCAATGTATGGTTTTAAAAGTGGGTATGAAAAGTTTTGATTGTCTACTAATGAGACGAACATTTTAAGGTTTTTAAAGGGTATGGAGTTCATTCGTCAGATTCCCCAAAAAGGCAGGGCCCTTGTGGGGGAAAACCAAATCGCCCGCGTTAAGGGAGTATGACGTCCTTTCGTCTTACCGTGAAAAGTAGAAGCTTATGTTTTTTCCACTTGATACAGTTTAAAAGTAGGATCGCCTTAGCGGTCATTTTTTAAGGGGGGTCGATCTTCTCTCTTGGCAAAAAGAGAAAGGGATTAAGCAGTTGACCTTTTTTAAAGATGGAAAAAGTCGGCTTTTCGGCACCCCCCCCCGGTTACCACAGTGCAGGGAGGTCCGGTGAAAAAATAGCTAATTTTTGGATTGGGGTGGGGGTAGAGAGAGTTTTTTATTAGGTTTAAAAAATTTTTTAAAAAAAAATCGTGGGGGGGTACCAATTCGATGGGGCCCCCCCGGGGCGGATAGGAGACCAGGGGCTTAAAATACTGGGGCGGACCAACTTGAAGGTTGGGAAAGCCGAATTTTTTATATTGGTGCTTAGCCTCTTTAATAATGTATGAATAAAAAATAAATATTTTTAAAAAAAAAAATCTGATGTTTGCTAAACGGCTCGGATTTAAGTTGTTAGATACCGAGCCCAAAAAAATAAGGAAATAATATTTCTATATACAAAAGCGAAAACCCCCGTCATCACTCATATCACTAGTTCTCACATTCCACGAAGTTTTGAGGGCGAATTGGCAAAGGTGTTTTAGAAGTAATTTGGAAAGTAATTGTTTCATTCCGATGTTTTTTTAATTAAGAGGATGAAATCGGGGTAAACTACCTAATCAAAATATTGCTTAATAAACTTTTTTTAAGTTTTTGAGGGTAATAATCCCATAATTTTGTTCTAATAATGCCTTCAAAAAATAAAGCAACTATTTTAACCCAGTAGATGCTTTTAAGGGGCGAAAAAAAAAAATGAATACAGACAATTTTACTAAAACATGTAATTTTTTTAATATGCAACTCCAAGAGACGGTAGACGTCTGTAATTTTATATTTTGCGGATTTTGTGGTGTTTGTCGCGTGCGTGAGTGAGAGGGCCCGGCCCCGGGGCCGGTTTTGTTTGGTGGTGCGGAGTTGTTGAGAGGGCGAGGGTAAGACCTGTCCAGCCACGTCAGCTGATAACGCCCCAGGCAGTAAACAAAGGGGCCTGCCGAAAATAAAACTCCCCATGAAAAACGATACATGGTCACAGTCTCGCGGTGTTTCTCGGGTAGCACTAAGAAACCATGCCATTAAGTTTCAAACAAAAAATCCTCATTTTCAACCAAAAATAAATAATTACACAATATTTTCCCTGTGAAAAACGGGGGGGTTCAGCTAATAAATTATAAGACAGGGTCATAATGTAAAACTCAAGGTAAGGACTGTTAACTTTCAGGTTAAACGGAGTGAGGTTAATTGGAAATAAGAAATTTATGATGTCATAGAGGAGGGTGGGAGAAGGGATCCGAATAATAATTTGTGAAGGTCACAACGTGTCGGCTTGGAGGGGGAAGACGTAGGCCCACACGGTGTCAAGTGGCTTATTGGGTAGTTGGAAGGGGGGGGGATTAGCATCCAGTGCATAAAGGCCCACAGCCGGCAGCAACCAAAATCTAACACACTTCCTGACTTGATGTCACCCTCTAGGTTAGTTCCTTAAACTACAGTCACGCACACAATAGCCCACGAACATCTGGGCAAAGGATGTCATGTAGTTCCACTTTTCATACTACTGACGATCATGCGTTTCCTGTTTGTTTGGGGAAACGGAAAAAATACATATAAGAAACTTGGAACACCTTAAACCCGTTTAATATAGGTCGCATTACCAAATTTATATTAAAGGGGGTTCATAAATTTTATTCACCCCATTACAAGCTTTAAAATAATTATAGGAGCCCTCTATGGGGTTAGTGATCGAGTTCCCTTTCTACAGATCCCGAGGTCTCGGGTTTGATCTCAGCGCTTACAGATTTTCTGTGAAGAAATGGTTTTTAAAACGAGGTCAACTCAGTCTCGTTGAGAACAATTTAGAAGTTACTTTAACGAAAAAGTAACAGCCCTGGTCTGGAAATTGAGGGCTTGTATTACCATTATGACACCCTCTATCCGCAAATGTTGACACACTACCTTCGCTAACAGAGGGTTTGTCCCTCTCGGTCGGTTTGGATCGATTGCGAGCTGACGCCCTAGGAGGTAGTTTTTTAAACTTTTTTTTTTGAAAATGGGTTTGTATAAGAGGGACTAGCCACATGGAAATAAGCGATTCACTCCCATTTATTATTATACTTGCTTTTTTTGATTACTACGCGTTGTCAGGATGTTTCACTCGCTTTCGCCCTCTGAATGCTTCTTATAAACCAATTTTACGTCATTAGTTTGAAAGCTGCAAGGAAAACTCAGGTGCCGAGAGCGAGCGGAACTCCTGTAGTTCCCTTAAAGCTATCCGAAACTTACAATAATACTAGGACGACTTTAAATTAGTTTAACAGCATTTGCTTGAAGAGAGCAAAGGAAAATTACAGTGAAACTACCTGCTTGGTGATCGCAATATAATGAACTGCCGATGATGGTGAGATTGGGGTTCGAACCCTTTTGGGTCTACTCAAAGTGTTTATTCCCCATCATAAAAATGTGGGTTTCACTTAGTTAAATTTAAGCCTTATTCATCTACACCCAACCTGCCACGTGGTGTAGTGGCCGCTGCACCTGACTGCGAGTTTAGGGGTCTCAGGTTCGATTCCCCGGTTGTTTTGGGCAATGGAACATAAATAATGTTTAATCTTTCCACGACTGAGCTACGATTAATGTTAGTACAGACGGCAGACGCGCAATATATAATATATCCCTCAAAATAACGTAGTTCAGATGCGTATAGCCCAAATTGGTAGGAAGATACGGTGCTATAAAAATAGATCCAGTCCCTGAAACAGGAAACTAACGATGGTAATAATTACTCTTAATCCCGAATTCCATTGACCTCTTAAATCATTGAATTTTAGAAAAAAAAAAAAAGTTGGTTTGGGCTTTTTTCCTTCGGGCACATTTTTTTAAAAAAATAGGTTGTCAAAAAAATAAACTTTCATAAAGTAAGTTCCTTTTATGAAAATTAAATATGATACAATTGGTTTCCGAAGGTTAAGCCCGTATTTATTCGTTTAAAGACGCCCTCCCCCTTTAAACTTTTGAGAGTACAAATTTTGAATCCAGTTCTTTATCGCCCAACGCTCTAGTGTTCATAAGAGATACACTTATGATGTGAAGATAAAAATGTTCAGAAAACGGATTTGATACTGTTTAAAAAGAAAGTGTGAAAAAAATTCCCTACTGATAAAACGGTACTTTGTTGTTCGTAAATTTAAACTCTGTAAAAAAAATTTTTTTTGTTATATAGGATTTTTTCAGTGTTTTTTTTTGGTTTCCCTTGAATAAAGTTTTTTTTTTTGTGGTACTGAAAAATTACAATAGACGGCGTCTTAAAATCGAATAAATTTGGTATTTTGAAACAAATTAATTGCCATAAAATGTTATATTTTTAAAATTTAAATTTTAATAAAAAAAATGTATTTGATTACCTATAATTCATGTTATTATTTAATAAAAAGCAAATGGTACCTTTGGGTTTGTTTTTTTGTTTAAAGAAGAGTCGTTCCACACACAATTTAGGTTATTTTTAACAAGTGTTGGTCGTAAAGGCTGTGAAGTAGAATGTAGATCTAGCAACATTTCTACCCCCTTTCAAAAAAAAGCACTTTCTCCCCAGTGCCGCGCCAACGTGAAACTGGATATTATAGGGCACACGGCCCGGTCAAAAAACATGGCAGCGCTGGATTTTCTGTTTCCCCAAAACTGCCAAAGGTGGGAATTTATCTTGTGAACTGGTGTTGTACCCTTTAGTGGTAAATTAAGTTTTGGGGCTGGTTGTCATTAGTTTCTGGAAATATTGTTAAAATACAATATCAAATAAAATGCTCGTAATAACATCGGTTTTAAGACGTAGGGCTCTTTAATTTTAGTTTTTGAAAAGTTACCACCGTTCACTAAGATTTACGATTTATTATACGTAGTTTGTGTCACATCTGCACAGCTCTGTCGACTAGCCAAATGAAAACCTTTTTAGAAAACTTGGTAATATTTTCTTGCTTTTGAGTTTCGTTTGATTTTTTCTCTTTTAGAAGCCTCCTTTAATTGGACCTTTGGGGAGGTTCCTAACCACCCCCTCAATTTTTTTTTTAAGAATCCCCGTCTTGATGAGCGAGCACGAGTTAAGGGCAGTATTTTGCTGTTTTTATATTTTAATTTTTTTTTTTTTGTCAAAACAAATCAAAATAATTTTTTTAGTAGAAACAAAGAGTTAAATTTCTTCACGTGGTGCCCTAAATTTAGTTTTTTAATATTGTCAAGGTTTTATTGGAATCAGGGCCATCCTTTAGGGTGGGGTAAGTGATGTGGCCACACAGGGCCTTGTAATTTGGGGGGGGGGGGGGGGGGGGAGGGGCCTCGCGCTTGCTTTAGGTGACAAAGGGACAAATCAATTATGGTGCGAAATGTTGCCTTCGCGCTCTTTATAGTTATTGGGCTCCCTGTGTGGACGCCCAAAAACAAATTGCTCGAGTGTAAGAAAAAATAAAAACATTTTAATGTGGTTTAATTTATTGAACGAGTAAAGCGAATTCTCCGGTTTAAGATGGGTATGTAGGGAACGCGAGTTTAAGGGCAATGTTTTCGAAATTTTTATGCCAAATATATTTTTGGACAAATAAAAAATATTGCTCTTGTACAAACATAATGTTTAATGTTTCAGTGATAAAACTGTTTTAAATCGTACGAGCATAGCGAAATAGAGGGACAAACTTGTTAAATAAACAGAAAAAGTTGTCATTAAATTCCATGACCCCCTTGACAGTTTAAGAACTATTGAGATCACAATGTGAAAGACAATTAAACTCTTATGTTTCTTCTAGTGCAATATTTATTTGTTTTTTAACCAAAATAAAGCTTTGTTTAAAAAACTGTAAAAAACACTCCTTGATCGTTTTTACTACATCCCCATTTTAATTCTACCAATTTTGGTTTTTCTGTCTGGGGTTTGGGTATGTCTCACGATAACTTTTGAACTTATTAACAGATTTAACTAAACTTGTCACAGTTATTCTTTGTAGCTTTATAAGATCAAGATTGTTAGAGGAAAAAATCGAACTAAGGGGCTCGACTGAGAGTTGGTATATAGGAACAAACTTCTGTAATACATTAAAAAAGTGATTAATATACTATTTTTTTTTGGGGGGAAGAAGGATTGAGTCAGATAGCTGGGGAAACCGCAAACCCAAAATTTTAAACCCTCAGGGAGGGGCCCCACGCTTCCTAAGGGTGGGTCTGCCTGGAATTTAATGACACATTTTTCTCTCGATTTTAAAAGTTTGTCAACTAATGCGCTATGATCATGACAGATTCTTCAACAACTGTTGAAAACATCATGTGGGGAAAAATTAAACTCTATGTTTATACTGAGCAAAATTTTATTTATTTTAGCCAAAATAGAGTTTTTCTATAAAAAAAAAACCCTGCAAAAACCCTGACCTTTTCTATCCTTCCCTAAACATCACCTTACCTGGTTATGTTGGTAGACATTAATGCAAGGGCGTTGCTAACAAAAAAAGTATCCTATCACCAATGCAATTACACCACGCATGATAATTTTAACATAATTTTTAAAATACTGGTCTGTCTCGAGCTTAGATGCATTCTTAAAACTAGTAGAGTCTCGATAATTCGAGGAGGATGGGACCCGACTAGCTCGGATTACCGAAAACTCTTGACTATACAGACAACACGGGAAAAATTTGCAGAGAAAGGGTAATTTTATTTATTTTGAGTTAAATAACACTTAAGAAAAAGTTACTTACTGTGGCAAACCTCTGGACCACGTGGCCCCAAGTACAACACCTTCTCTCCGCAGCCCTGGCCTCACGAACCGCCACAGCCTGGCAATGTACAGGATGAGGCAGAAACAGTGACCATTTTAAACATAACATTCCAGCATTGGACATTATAACTACATGTTATTACCATACATTGTTGCAAAGAACACTTGACACCATTCCTTACACGAGACACTTTTTGTAAATAAGTCCTTCAGGTGACCACCATTGTTGGCAGTGCAATATTCAGTATGAACATCCATCATTCGCCATAACCTTAAGCAGAGTTTCTTATATTATTGCCTCAATTTCCATGTAAATGATGTTTTTCAGTTCCTGAATGTTTGCTGACCTGTTTGCATAGATTTTTATTTCAAAAATCCCACGGGGGGAAAAAAAACCACCGCTGGATAAATCGGTGTGAACGGATATGGCCAGTTTAAATCACCAAACCGGGGGAAACAAGATGGTGTTGGAAACATTCTTTGTAAAGTCATTATTGAAGTTTTTGCTATGTGAGAGATTGCGCTGTCCTGTTGAAACTACAATTATTCCATATTGATTATTATTGCGGTGAAGTTGCATTGTTAAGAACTGTCGCATAGCCTAATATCACTTTGCTTGGCTGTGACAGTCCCACCAGAGTCATTCTCAACACACACATAAATGGACCAACAATACCCAGAAAAGACCCTCCACACCACTAGTATCTTTTTGGCTATGAAGTGGTCATTCGTGAAGGTGATGAGGATTTCCAGGCGCCCCAGTACCTTAAGTTTTGTTGGTTGACACAGCCACTTAAAAGTAAGTGTGCCTCATCTGTCATCATCAGATTTTTTAGGAAATTTGGTTGTGAGTTTATGATCTCCAGAATATGAATACAGAAAGTTTGACGTGACTAAATCTTTGGCCAATAATTCATGAACCACTTGCAACATGTAAGGGTGGAACTAAATTTTCAGAATCAAAATACGGCGTAAACTTCTGTCCGATATGTTGAGGGCTTGCAAATGCCGAAGAACAGAGCGTCTTGGACTTTGCTCTAAAACAGCTCTTACTGTTTCTATATTTTTCAGGGTACAAACCGTACGTCGCCTACCAGGTGACATTCTTGGCTAATGCAGATGCTGTTGTTCCGAAGTCTTTGATCCCTCTCGTGATCGTCTTCCACGTTGACACCTGTTCATTTTGCCGATATTAAAGTGTCACTAAAACACGATGAGTAGTCACAACCTTATCATCACACTTGAGAAATGTTTCAACAACAAACGCACAATGTTCATTTGACCAGTGCCCCATATTGACTGTCAAGGTTACGCTATACGGGCGGACAGCAAGGCTTTGAACTGCACTACGCATTTGAACCAACATCAGCACTTTAGGACGCCATGATTGATAATGGCGCACGGTCTAAATGGGTCAATGTTTCTGCCGCATCCTGTACTTTAGCGTTGGCCAGTGTAAGAATACCCGGGAGGAAAGTCACAAATAAGCATTCAGTGCTTTTAGTCTTCTTTATTGTGCCAATTTATTTCAAGTACGTTTCAAATCTGTGCTAGGGTTTTCAATAAATAGTGTTCTTCGCTACCTTAAAACTTAAACCCTTCCTTTCATAAAGAAAAAGAGAAACGTCTGATCGCATTTGCTGATATAGAATTGGGCCAATGATTCCAGTCGCAAGTCAACTTTCTGGATTTCTTCTGAAAGTTATGGTTCAGATGTATCTTGTGTAACACCGCCTTATTCCTCAACGAATGAAGGCTGGTGCACAACAAAACTAAGAATAAAAAATTGGTTTGTGTACTTATGAAAGCGCGTGAGAAGTTTACTTCTTTGGCATCATTAAATAAACTAAAAGAATCTTAGATTGATGAATAAGATTTATTGTAGAGAATTAGATATTAAAAATTAATAATAAATTTTTTAAATTAAAAATTTAAAATTTAATATTTAATAATAAATTAATAATATTATATATAATTATTAAAAATTAAAATAAATTTAGAAAATTTAAATATATTGACATAATTTCTACTAAATATTATAAGATTATTAATTTTAAATATTTATTATTGATTATTTAATATTTTAAAAGTAAATGAATAAATTTAATAATAAATTAAAAAATTTTGAATTTAAGTTTATTCATTTTTAAATATTATTATTTTCTTAATTTAATATTCACTTTTATTTTTATCTAAAAGTTTTCTTTAAAAAATTTGTTCATTTATTTTTAAAAAATATTTATTATTTTTCAATTTAATAATAAATTTTAAAAAAATTAATTTTTTAAATTTGATGTTCGATTTAAATTTTTATCACAAATTTTTTATTAATGTTTTATTAATTTTATTTCTTTATTTTGTAAATATTAAAATAACCAATAATAAATATTTAACAATAATAATTTAATAATATTTAGTATTAATTATGTTAAATAAATATTTTAATTTGTCAATAATAAATGTGGATAAAATTTTTATATATGAAAACAGTGATCAGAGGCGATGAGCGTACCAATATGCGCGACTAACAGAGGTTCCATTTCTATTTTGTTGGTTTTGCTTTATTTTTTCAAGACTTAATGAGCGGTTTAGCTTCAACTGTTACTTTTGTGTTACAGTGATGCGCGGCATCTTAAAGTTTCACTCTCATCTTTTTTTCATAACGCGGCCTAAAGGGAAATATAACTTTTAAAAGAGAAAATAATAATTGTAGAGGAGCCGATAGGTAATCACAAAAGTAAACAGGCCGTACTCAGGTCTATTTATTTTCTGTTTCCTTGAACTCACTCTTCAACTATTTAGTAATGTGAATATTTATATATACTATGGTTACCCGTGTAGGGATAAAAACTTATTAATATTGGATATAAAGAAATATGTCAGAAAAAACATTATATTTATTGATATTGAAAAAAGAGAGATTAATATTGAACAGTAATAAATATTGGTGTGTGTGTTATGTATATTATATATTTATATATATTTTTATATTATTATAATATATATTTGTGTGTGTGTGTGTTTTGTGTGTAAAATATTACAACAAAAAACAATAGTTGCGGGCAATTTCAATAACCCTGAATTGGTTAAAAACCAATATAATGGAATATTATAAAGTTTTCCCTAATAACGATGGCTTAAAGCACATATATTGTTACTAGATAGCTGTTGCCCGCGGCTTTGCTCGGGGTGGAAGTTGATTATTATACAAATACGAAAAAATTAATAAAATTTTATTTACAGATTCATTTAAAATATTACGTTACGTTGATGACTTAACTTGACCTCAGATCAAAAATAATGCAAGTCGATAGGGAAAATTTCACCCCCTTTTTCATCCTTATTTAAATAAAATTTCCAAAATTCCTGAAAAAACGTATTTATTTGATTTACGTCAAAAACCGAAATACAAAATTTTATTTATGTAACTTTCAAATTTTCGGACTTTCATACATATTATCATTACATATTATCATCCCCTATTTGACCCCTTGGGGTGAATTTTCTAAAATCCCATCTTTGTGGGTGCCTAATAACAAAATGAATAT
>JBCFYV010001258.1:0-62105 GCA_039000515.1 Timema cristinae | reverse complement strand
AAATTTTTGTTTAATAGTTCATTCAGTGATTTAATATATTGTGAGAAAGACGTCTTAAGCTACGTGGACCAGGGTTATTCTCCATTTACCTGTTTATCACCGGGTGTGTACAAAAACTGACTGTGGAAATGATCAGAGCTGCAGATGAATCATATATAAAAATTGTCATACAGGATGTTGAGAAGTTTGGAAGGAGAACAAGGTAACGATGACTGAATAAACGGAGATATAATAGCTATTTTAAAGAAAGAAACAGAAAGAGGTATACATAGGCCCTATCATAGGGAGATATCTCTGAGGTGCCATCGTAAAAACATATATACTGTAAAAGAGAGTAAGATATACAATGAAAATAAGTTGAGAGAGTAAACAGAATAGATTTAGGGAACAGTGACCGACAAAAGATTTGATTTTGCCATACTACAGCTGATAGAAAGAAGTTATACATTTGGGAAAGAATTGGTATTTGTAATTTATGGATGTGGAAAGCATATGATCAGCGTGGATATAAATAAAGTTTTGAAAGCGATGGAGAGAACGAGTGGAAAGAGGAGTTGCATGAGAGCGAAAGGTATGTATGAGGATAACAAGAGCTGTGTTAAAGACGAAGTGAGGGAGACGGAATGGTTTCCAAATAAAAAAAATGGAGTGAAACAAAGGAGTTCCATCCCACCACTACTATTTGTAAATGTTAGTGAAATGGTCATGACTCGTGAATAAAGTGGCAGGACAACTCGGTGAAGAAAAGTAAAAGCCATTATGTTTACTGATGACTTGGTGGTATGAGAAGAGAAGGAAGTGGTGGAGAAGAAATAGGAAATACAGGAACAGTTTACAGGAATGGTATGAATAAGGTAAAGAGGTTTGAATGAAATTTAGCATCGATAAGTGTGAAGTGAGGTTAATGACAAGGAATATGAGGCCTAGTAAAGCTTTAAAGTTGGATGGAGTAGAGATGGGAAAAATACAGAACTTAAAATATCACGGAAGTGTGATTGAGATGAAAGGTGGAAGTAGAGACGTATCTAGTGAGTAGGACAACATGAAGTTGTTTTATAGGTGTGTCAGAGAGACCGGCTATGGAAGAAGAGGAGTCCCTTGAAGTATAAGGAATTGTTGTACAAGCGTACTTTGTACTCAATGTCACACACGCAGCAGTTACATGTACACATTGAATGTACAAACAAGTGCAGCCATTGGAATGAAGTTTACGAGAAGCATGTTAACTGTAATGAGGAGAGATATGATTAGGAATGAAATATCTGGAAGGAGTGGAGTACATGAGATAGTAGAGGACGCAAGACTGAGATGGATGGACATGTAATGAGGACAGAAAAAGTTAGGTTGTGAAAGGGAATGATGGTGATTAAGTAAATAGGAAAAATACCACGATGGAATTCAAGAAAGAGATGGAAGGAGCAGATAACAGAAAGAATGCAGGTAATAGGAAAATAATGGAAGAAATTAAAAGAGGAAGAATAGTGGAAGGAAGGATAGTGGAAGGAAGGATAGTGGAAGATGGAGGCATTTTACTAAACGTACCCGGCCACAGGCTGGAAGCAGTTGATAGTGATGATGATGATGATGATTACGATGATGTTGACGACTCATATAATATACTTTTGAGTATAGTATTAATTTGATTTCTGTCTAACTTGATTAACAAGGAAAAATATTAAATATCCTTCAAATCCAAGAAAAATTTATAGGAGGTATTTCAGCTTGAAATGCAAAGATACATCTTATGACTGTAGCATTAATAAGAACACGAAATTATTCCTAACATGATGTATTATGCATTTTTTTGAATGGGTGAAGTGAGGTCTACTGTTCATAAATCTACTAGTAAAACATTTTAAAATAATCAACAATCAATCTTAAGATTTTTTTAAATATTTACATAGAAGTTTTAACACAAACATAAAAATTAAATCAAGTACACAGTAATAGAACGTGATAAAATAATATTAACCAATCTGCACTAAAATTGCATATTGGCACACACATCACTCCCTGCATATTTTTTTTATCGTTACTACACTCTTATCATTTATCTTTGGATTTAATGTTGATAATTGGCCTTTATGATCAAGTTAGACAGAGAACTAATTAATACTCTATTCAATAGAACATTATATTCATACAGAATAATCGTTATCTGAGTTGTTTAAGAAGTCACTATGATACATTTGTTAAAATAGTTCTAAACAATTATGATGCTTGAATGACCTTAAACAAAAAAAATTAAATTATTTACACATCATTTACCCTGAAAACAGTAATACTACCTCACATGTTTACACGATGGTACAGCGTATAAGATAGAGCTATAGTGTAATCCATCAAGGTAAGACTCCTATTAATCATAGAAAATGGAGTGTACAACAGTTGTTAGATCTAGGTTTAAATAATGTCCCCGCCAAATTTCATTAAAATTAGTCTACGCATTTGACATTTAATAGCCATACATCCTGTTAAAATAAAACCTGTCTACGCTAGGTTAGTGAAATATGTTGGCACTAAATATTATTTGTGTTTTTAGTCACCAAACGATCAACATAATAGCTATAAATAAATGGTAAGAACGTCAAATTATCCTAAAAGTTAGTGCAAGCCCCATTTGTCTGGGGAGAGAATGGAAAAATTCTTAAAATATACTTTAAAAATATTATAAACATTTATAGTTAAAATTTTAACATATATTAACTATTATTTACTTACAAAATATTTGAGACACTTTACATATTAATATGTAGTTTAAATTATTGATTTTTTTATATCAAACTCCGTAATGTCAAGCACGAGTAGTTTAACTAAAGAGCGTGTTTTGGTGGATTAACTTATTCTTTGTATTTAACTTAGCTAGAAATAAATTTTAAACACGCTTTAAAAACCAACGGTACTCAAATCAGACTGTGTATACATAATTATTAAATGACGTTGATATATTCCATCCAAAGATAGCCCGGATAGGGGTAATAAGACTCTGATCACGGCATTAATACCATAAGTAAAGTTTATCACCCACATCAAGGATCACATGATCGTGTCTGACTACTTTTCATCTCGTCCTTGGTCTACCAGATAAATATCTCACACCTGCGACGGTAGTAAACTCTATGGTCATTTTACCATATATTTTTATATTACTATCCGGGCGTCTTTGGGCAGCCGGAGGGATTGGTATGTTGGGAAGGGGGGAGAGGGATAGCCTACTGGTTCTGGCTCTCACAGGGCTATTTTGAAATGCAATTGATACCCCGGCCCTGGTATCTCGAGATCTAACGCAACCCGCCTGGCCTTGGAGGCTATCAAGGGCAGTAATTTGGGGTGTGGGTGAGAATAAAGGGAAAGGGTGGGTCTGGAAATATAATATATAGACACGAACCGGGCGTACTATGGATTATATAGGACATTACTGAGAAATAGCCGTATTTTATATTACGGGCTGGGGAAGGTAATTATATATTTAATATATAAATGCCATAACCAACGAGGGCTTTGAAAATTACGCGATCGACAGTCCTGACGAGTTCTAGTATGTAAAATCTAAGAGGATATTAAAGGCTTAGCATGAAATTTTTAAATACTGAATAAGAATATAATTGGTTTTTAATAATAATAATTAAATATTAAAATGTATAGCCAATAAGGGTTTTGAATATCCAAAAATAGAAAATTATTAAATAGAGACAAAACAATCAAATTTAAATAAAATGCCAAAAATCGATTTTTCTAGTAACATAATTTTTATTTTCACTTAATTTAATCGTTAGTATTATATTGATGCATTTTGTTATTTTTTTAACTTTCGATTATATTTTTAATTAAATTAAATGCAAAAACGAACCCCATTATATGAAATGCACTACTTCGATACAAAAATATATAATTTCTTTGACTTATATATTATTCAAAATATATCCATGGTATTTAAGTAGAGAATAATCAATATTGATTAAAATGTATTTGTTTTGAAAAATAAGCTTCATTAAAAATGTATAGGCCTAATTTCAAAACTGATAGTAACATAAGATTGAAAACTTTTTATTAAATCACGTTGAAATATATTGTACTAGTTTATAAATAATAATATACTTAAGAAATCTAGTATTTTATAATGCAATCCGACCATTCGATCATTCATTTTCTTTATTAAGTATTTTCCTCAAACACAGCTCTGCACTAAAAAAATTCTACATATATTTTTTTAATAACAAATGATTTCAGGAAATATTGAAAATAGCAAACTCATGCTCAAAAGGTTTAATTAATATACAAATTATGTTTCACTTTGCCATAGATTATTCTATATGCATAAAATGAAGTGTTTACTTGTCATGAGCGTTGCATGATATCTATCTCAACAGAGGTCTGAAATTTAAACATTATTAGCCCCTGTGCACGAACATGTGTACCTAGAAGCCGAAATTTCACAATTTTTATTATTTTTTGTAACCAGATTGGAAGCCATAAAATGAAGAGATATATTAGAAAGGAACGTACTTTGTGACAATTAAGGTTGTTAGAAAAAAGTTAAAATACTTAGATGTTACAAGACAATTATTATGAAAGATTGACAAAGAAAATGTTTAGAAAATCATAAGATGAAGAAAGCTTTAAGAAATACCAGAACAATTAAAGAATAGAATACCAGGGTAAAAAAAAAATATTGATCAAGGACCCTGGTATTCTATTCTTTAATTGTTCTGGTATTTCTTAAAGCTTTCTTCATCTTATGATTTTCAAAATATTTCCTTTGTTAATCTTTCATAATAATTGTCTTGTAATATCTAAGTATTTTAACTTTTATCTAACAACCTTAACTGTCACAAAGTACGTTACTTTCTTATATATTTACATTTCTCCTTACTAAAATTAATATAAATATAGCAACAAAATGAAGATATTCTTTTTTGTAGTTTTGAAGCAGAGAAAAGTGTTACCCAGGGTAACCATGCGATATATTGTAATACATTGTATGGTTACCCCGGGCTACGCTGGGTACTTCTGCTAGTTTGTTAATAAAACAGACCAGCTTAACGCCATCTTAGATACATGTTCCTGTCTTGAAGTTAAAGATCAGCACGCCATTTAATCTTAATTCACACCTGTCTCAATCATTCCGAATAGAACAGGTTGGTACAGTTTGTTTTACATAGGAAGATATTTTTAAAAAGTTTAAACTTTTTTTTTGTGGCCAAGATTATTAACATTTTACAATTTTATTATTAATCAGCACATGACTTTAAAACTAACATAACTTAAAATATCACAGGTTCTCATCCCTAGCACTAGCGCCTAACTGGCTATGTAGGCCTACACTTTGGATCGTAGGAAAAACTCTCAAATAAATAGTATATATATTCGTAAGATCAACCCAAAATCGAACCAAGGTGAACTAAAATTACTATGTTAGATAACACTAAACATTAAACCAAGGATATGGAGAAGACCTATACTAGGAAGGTGTTTTAACCTGTCCTAGATTTAATTTTATTTGTAATCACGTTTTGGTCCATTAATTATGTTCAGAAAATACAAGTATAAAACCACTATTAAAAATATGACATTACAAATAACTTGAGTAAAATGAATGAAATTATTATGATATGTTTTACATTATGTCTTACTACATGTACAGGTTATAGGTATATGTACTAATTAAGTTAAGTATTTAGGGATGAGGAAGGTTGAATTTAGATGAAGTTTATCCGTATTTGTGTGAAACAATTTTTTTAAATATAAACATCTCAGTGCATACAACCAGGATTTGAACCCCAATCTTTCTGTCATCGGCAGTATAGACTAACACGAGACTGACGCCTTATACCATATTGCCACAAAAGTATGTAGTTATGAAATTGTTTTCCTCTTTGTTATCTTAATATATATAATTCTTCTGTACGTGTGTATGTCACTGAACTCCTCCTAAACGGCTGGACCAATTTTGATGAAATTTTTTGTGTGTGTTTGTGTGGGTCCATGGATGGTTTTGATTTACAATTGAACCCGGTAGGTGGCGCTGCAATCGGGTTCTAGGATTTATTTTTATATTTTAGGGAATTTATTTGAGGGGATTTTTTTTAAAAGATTTTTTGCATATCAGAACATGTAAACTCACAATTTCACTCCCCACCTCCCCCCAAATATTTATAATAATGAATATAATATGAATAATTGACCGTTAAAACCTTCTGAATAGTGAATAATTGAACTTCTGAGAATTATTCATAGTTATATTTGTGTACCAATAGGTGGCATTGATTTCGAATTCTGTGGTATTTGACGTACGCATAATTAAACTTCTGAGAATAATTCATACTTATGTTTGTGTAACATAGGTGGCATTGATTTCGAATTCTGTGGTATTTGACGTACGCATCAATACATGCGCAAGTCTCTTGCGTCGTGGCTTGGCGTTGTTTTGACATTTCAATTTCTGTACGATGTGTTTCAATAATCCATGTTCACAATCGCGTGAATATTGAGTGTATTTTTCATCAAGTGTACTCAAATACATACATTGGGAAAATTGTGTAAGGTGCTGTGTTGAAGTGAATATCTTACATGATCTTCCATAAATTTAAATTATATACATGCGTATTCAATGACATGCAATCTAACCTGCATATTTTTATTTTAAGTGCTTATTTGTGTCGATGATTTTATAAAATTTACTGAGTGTTAAACGTTAAATAAACCCACATGTAATCCATAAAATTCAAATATAAGTTGCTTATATTTAGGTGTTGTGTGTTTATTAAAGAACAATGCCACGTCTTCGTGGAAGAGAAGGAAATATTGGACGACGTACACAGAATTCACAAATAGTCCACACCTGTCGGTTAATTCGAACGGCAGAAGATCAATTGACAGACAATGCAAATTTAAGAGTCCAGGTTAAAAACACACGTGCAAATGAAAGTCAACAGCAACGCAAAAAATGCCTTCGAGCTAATGCATTGAGACAAAGACTGGTGCGTCAACGAGCCACTGACGCACACAGAGCACATGAACCACAGCGCCTGCAAGTACATCGCGCATTAACACGCCAATCACATCTCCGTCTTGCGTTCGAATATGAGTCGGACATCGACTATTCGTCACATTCACAAATTGTCAGCGGCGCTATGGACAAAGAATGCCAATCTGCCATGCATTCAAATACAAAGGTGAATCTGCCGGTTTCTGCTGCGCGTCTGGAAAAGTTGTACTTCCACCATTGAATTCGCCGCCAGAACCATTTAAAACACAATTGGCTGGAGCCACACCTCAATCAAAATGGTTTTTGCGTAAAATTCACAAATTCAATACTTGCTTCCAAATGACATCATTTGGAGCAACAAAAATCGTTCAGAATGAGGATGGTCGCAATTTTGAATCAACGTTTAAGATTCAGGGCCAAGTATATAATCAAATAGGTTCTTTAATCTCAATGCCTGATGCCGATCCAAAATTCTTGCAAATCTACTTCATGGGCGATGAGGAGCAACAAATAAACGCACGCTGCCAGTACAACCACACCGAGAAGATGGAGGAGCGAGAAATTGTGGCGACTTTGGAACAGATTTTGCGAAATAACAACCACTTGGTCCAGTTGTTTTATACCGTTTCAAACAGACTGCAAAATAACAACTACATGATCGTCAATATAGCAAACAAAGTACCATTTGGAGAGCATGCGGGCCGATACAATTCACACACCGTTAATGAAGTTGCAGTTGTTATAGTTGGCGACGCATATGAACGTCGAGATATACGGATCCAACACAGAGATAACACGGTTCTCACAATTCAAGACAGTCATCGTTCTTACGACGCTTTGTAATATCCATTGATATTTTGGGAAGGAGAAGATGGATATCATTTTAATATCAAACAAATAAATCCAGTGACAGGTACAATCTACATATTATTTACTTTTTCTTTTTCTGTAAGATTAATTTATTTTTGTCTTATTTATATTTTTACTTTTCTGGTTCAGAAACCAACAAGAAAGTGAGTGCGATGAACTTCTACGCATATCGGTTTATGATTCGTGCCAATGAAGACAACAACTTTCTCCGATGCCGCCAGCTGTTTCATCAATACATCGTTGATATTTATCCGAAAATTGAAAGCGAGCGATTACGGTACATCAAGTATAATCAAGCGATGCTGCGTTCTGAGGAGTACATTCATTTGCGTGATCCTATTGTCGGTTATGTCGGTAACGTTGATGGAACCACTAATAGCAATGACATCGTTACCGCATATATTCTTTCATCATCATATATTGGTAGTCCGCGTCATATGCAAGAATACATTCAAGACGCCATGACTTTCGTGCACGCGTACGGCCGACCAGATTTGTTCATTACATTTACGTGCAATCCTAACTGGGATGAAATTAAAATTTTGTTATTGCCAGGTCAAACAGCAATGCATCGCCATGATATCACTGCACGTGTCTTCAAACAAAAATTAATATCGTTGATTAACTAGATTACACATCAATCTGTTCATTTATACACCTCAGGGATTATACGAAAAACATTGTTCATCAACTCGCATTAAGATAAAAACAAAACTAACTTTATTGATTTTGTCGGACCGTTTTTATAACATCACAACCTTAGGTATAAGAGGATGTGAGGTTTCTATGCAGCTGACTGTACGTATCATCGAAATAGTATGTACTTCGTACAACAAGTATATATTATTTAGATGGTACGTATATAGGTAAGTTGTTCTGCTTAAGCCCGTAAAGGTTCTAGGCCCAAAACAGTATATGTTTTGCACTATGAAAATGGAAACAATTAAAAAGTAATTTGACATTTGTCATATTTGAAGGTAC
Organism: Timema cristinae; assembly: GCA_039000515.1. Classification (NCBI taxonomy): domain Eukaryota; kingdom Metazoa; phylum Arthropoda; class Insecta; order Phasmatodea; family Timematidae; genus Timema; species Timema cristinae. Next base: position 53,266 of record JBCFYV010001258.1, on the reverse strand, counting down.
GTCAATAAAATAAAATTAGCTGTACCCGTCATACAAATTTGTAAGCAAGCTTCATAATTTTTTTCGATACAGTTGATATTTGTGGAGTTGTGGGCGAAATTCCAAAAATTGTTGGGATCACTATTCCATATATTATTATTTTTAATAATGGATATTATGTATGTATAAGTGTCAAGCAGTTCCTATTCTTAGTAAAATTTATTAGTTTCAGAAACAGACAGACGGAATGGGAAAGCATTTCCATTACTGTGAAACAAAGTATTTGTAATGTACTATTGTCTCAATATAGTTGATTTTGAGGAAAGAAAAGATGTTTTATTTTGTATGTTGTCTTGACAAACCCTGAATTTTTAATATTTGTGTAACTCACTAATTGGAGTTCATTGTGAATTTGTAATTGTGATTATCACATTGTGTTTGTTTTATTATCGAAATCAATTATTCCACCCAAATGAAAAGCCAACGTTCGGGCAGGACAACGTCTGTCGGGTCCACTAGTTACATATATATTCATTTTGTTTTAGTATAACATTTGGCGAGGAAAGAATGTATTAATAATTGAATAATTGTAGAAAGTGGTGTACCATACTTTACTCTTTGTGTAGTCATGATTGCCAAAGAGAAATATGTTGCTGATGGTGAGGTAGCTTAATACGCCGCCTTCCGAAGATAGGTTGCAGACGTTCATAGATCCCACATTATTTAAGAAGTGATTTGATATTTTAGAATATTTTTCAAACCAAATCGAAGAAGAACGGTATTATTATTTCCCTATAGGATGGAAAACCTTACATTTTAAGTTGATTAATGTTAAAAAATGTATTGAAAAGAATTAATTAACTTGTTACCATCAATGTTTAATTCTAAGTCTCACAGTTCTGATGTCATAGTGTTATTATTAGCACCGCGTCTTACTACCCGTTCGGGTTATACGCCCTTACGGTAATGTGTAATGGTAGGGTGATTGTGAGATGAAATGGAGGACCTACAGTTTAACGTGGAATCCGAACCACGGTGGAGGCCTGGCATTCCCCACATTCACAAGATGTCTTGTCAGAAGTTCTGATGTCAACATATTTTTTTAGAAAAATACAGTAGATCCAACCTCCCTCAAAACCAAATTGTCATTTTTAACAGCGTTACAAAATACAATTTTAAAATAATTTAAAACTGTTTTAGTAGTTTTGTAGCTTTATGAAAATTTATAAAGCGGAAGCTCACTGATAATATACTTTTAAACATTTTGTTAAAAAAACTTTATAGTTAGTTTGTTATTTATTGATCCTATTTTTAACTTGGGTTCCTAGGACGTAAATAAATTATTTTAAATTTGTTTGAATATTAATATGAATATTTCAATCTCATATTTTATTAATACTGTAACAACTTTATTAGACGTCTTTCTTTTTGTTTTATTTTGTCTTACCTGTATATTATGTAACCCAAGATTAAAGAGCTTACTTTGGCAATAAACTAGAGAACACAGTTAAATGATCTAGAAACAATAATTTCCAAGAAATTCAGGGCGTTCAGTTTATAAATAATTTATTAAGTGATGGTTTTTCGTTTTTTGAAGGAAAATTGTGATATTTAGATAACAAAGTTCAGTTTTACAATAAAAGCTAGCGTGGTTTGACCAGCTTAGGTAGTCAACATCTTCTCTCTATCGAAACAAAGAGTCCAAGTTCTAAGTTGTAAGCATATTAAACGATCAATTCTGTTTAGCTTAATTTATACTTACTCTCGTAGCTCATTTCCCGCGCCTCGTTTTCTGTCCCCTTCCAAATTACCTTTTTAATTTTTAAATTCTTAGCTTTCCTTTCTTTTATTTTTATTTTTGTTTATTAATCTATCATACTTCTTAAATAACCAGTGATTAGACCTAATTTAGAGGAGTAAATGAGTGAAGAAAGGATATAGATAAAGAACGGAAAAGGATTAGAGAAAAAAGTGCAAGAGTTTAGCGAGATAAAGTAAGACGATACACGGGGAAATGATGGTGATAGATTTAATTTAGAGAGTGATTCAGATGCTATAAAGAGAAGTTGTATGTGTGAGGTTGGTAATATAGAGATAAGCTATATTATAAAAGATTAAGTAAGAGAAAGCGAGGTGTGGTTATATAGTATTCAGAAAGAGATTATAATAATTGAGATTGTGTGAAAGTTTGCATGTGGAAGTCATTATGAGGAGGACATTAAAGAGATAAAGTGTGTTAAGAAAATAATTATTGAAAGAAAAAATAACAAATTAAGTAGGATAGATAAAGGTCTAGGGTAAATAAGCCCACATTAAGTCCTCAACTTACACTTGTTTGAGTTGGGAAATTGTGGTACTTTGACCAACGACTAATAACGCTATATTTAAAACGCCACCTTACATAAAAATTATAGATGGTGACTCTAGCAAGACTATGTTCATATTATGGTGTCACTGCCATTTTGTGTGCCTCTAGTAGATCCTGTTTTGCCCTGATTAGATTTTGAAACGAAGAAATAATTCAAAAATACATCGTATATAACCATCATTTGACTTAGGTTGTTTACAACTTGAGCACAAACCTTCGGAAAAAATTAACCACGTAAGTGGAGAATTTACTATCTAGTAGTTTATTTGAAAAACATGGAAATACATAACGAGATTGAAATGGTGTTAAAATACGAGGGAGTGGAGGGGGGTTGTAGAGGGGTGTATTAGGGAAGTGTATAGAATGGACTTGGTATGGAATTAGCTATATAAATGTTGAGATAAAGAAGAATGGCATATGTATGTATGGTTAAACAAACAAGCGTAGTAAGATAGCAGTAGGAAGAAGATTGGAGATAAAAAGATATATACAAAGACAGTGAGATTAGTCAAGATATTAAAAGAAAAAGATGCAGAAAAAAATACAATAATGTAGAAACAGAATGTGAGTCCAAGCTATCGACATTTAACTGCACTAATGGTGTAGGTATAAGATAAGTAGAATTTTTAAAAAATGTACCTACATATACATAGAGCTAAATAGAGTGAAATAATTTAGCAAATGCATCTTCATTACACCTAGCCAGGATTAAAATCCTGACTTCTCCAAAATGAGCCATCCAGACCAAACGGTATTTACAATTTTTCTACGTGCCCAACGACGCCAGTCCCGGACATGAATAAAGTTAGCGTATTAGCTATTCACTATGAGGCAGACACGTCAGTGTTAAACAATTCGGACGAAGCATTCAATTTGTTCTGTTTCAACAGTTCATTGAGTGTGTTGATCAATAGCTACTCTAAAATATGCATTCAGAAACCACGATTTTCTCATGGGATTGAAATGTGAAATATTTCAAAAACTTTAAATTCTCTATTTACAAAAATTCAACTGAATCTCTAAGTCAAAATTTGACCGAGAGTAGCGAGGCTTTGTTTTAATTTGATCACTTGGCATACAATTTGTTTTTATGTCTAGATGTCCTGATATATAACCCGCAATAACTGTCAAATTTTTGGGCCAAATTTAACGAAATTTGGCAGGGACAGTCTATGAACCTAGGCCTAATCTTGTATACACATAGAATTTAAAAAATCTAGTCATCCGTTTTAATATAGCGACCGCTCAAAAAGTTTTTGGTTTAATAGCTGATCCCAAGGGATTTTAATATAAGATCCTAATATTTCGATTGAATTACTAGGTCTTTTGTAAAAAATTGAAATCCATTGCGAGACTGGCATCTAAAGCTGTGGGAATAATGGTTATCATATAATAATACTATGCACTATCTAATATACTATTAATTTTTTCTCTCTAACTTGATTACAAAGAAACAATGCTAACTTCAAATAAGATTAGAAATTACCCTAATCGTTGTTATTAAACCATTTATTTAATTACTGGAGACTTTTAAAAAATAATTTGAAATTAAATTATTTCCAGTAAAATAGTATTTTAGTAATAGACTTTAATAGTAACTAGAATTAACCAATACAAGTAAATTATTTAAAATGTATAAAATATTATTACACAATATTAAATTATTTTTATTATTATTATTAATATTATTATTATTATTACTATTATTATTAGCACCGCGTCTTAATACCCGTTCGGGTTGTACGCACTTACGCTAATGTGTAATGGTAGAGTGATTGTGAGATGAAATGGAGGAACTACAGTTTAATGTGGGATCCGAACCACAGTAGAAGCTTGGCATTCCACACATTCACAAGTTGTGATTAATACACGTCTTGTCAGAGGTGAAGGAAGGTCATGGCAATCAGATAAATCTGTGCCGGGACCGAGGATTGAACCCCGGACCCCTAACATAGAAGTCCGTCACCTTACCCTTAGACCACCAGGTCACTAAAATATTTTATTTTTGTAATAGTGAATTTATTCTTAATTAATAAAAACAATATTATATCACATAATTTAATATTACAAAATATATCTGAAATGCATATTTGAAATATGATGAAATTTGGGAGATATTCATTTAGCTGCATCAGCTCTTTCTATTGCCAGTCCAGAAGAACGGTAAGACTATAAAATATTTTAATCTAAACTCGCATTTGAATTATTAATAGCTTGCATCGATGATCACGAGGAATAAACATCAAACTAGGTGGTATTTTCCAAAATGGGTTTCCACACTCCTTCCACGCAAATGCTTATAATACCTTTGAGTTCTACCTTTTTTCATCCCTGAAACGTTCGCTTAATTAGAACATACGCATTTAATCCGACTGGGTAGTAAGACGCATTGCTAAAATAAAATAAATACGGTAAAGACACGTTGCATAAAAAAAAGTACATTTTATAAACACCTCCAGTTTTGTTAGTTAGAAATAATTGGTTTTTAGCCTTCGACTCGTTATGTAATATGGATATGTCTCACACTACCGTTACTAGCACGAGGTTTTTTATAATATTTTAGTGTATCATGTTGAAAATACATATACATTAGTTTGAGGCCTATACCTATTTTTTTTAAATAATTTCCACGATTTTAAAATGTTTAAGAGGAATCCGAACAGGCTATACTGTGCAGGTAGATTTTAGGCTTTTGAATAAAAGTAATAATTCTAAAAAATATATTGACTTTGTTATAATTAAATATAATAGTTACAATAACAAGTAGCCATTATACTATTATTGTTTTTATACTTCGTCGTATCCTTGATAAGAGTTATTACTGAATATATATATATATATATATATATTTTTTTTTTACGATAGCACTACTACATATGAAATTTCATTCGTGTTACTTCTGAGGAGAAGGGTAAGTCGGATCTTCAAAATATTTGCGTCCTTTTCACGTTGTACGGAAATGTGCTGACCAAGCGATATATATTCCACCACCACCTTCTGCAGTGAATAGGCGAGATCTCCCGACGTGGAAATAAATCAACGTAAACTGCGAGCTTTTCAAAGTAGGAAAAGCGAGCTTTTGAGGGGTTTGGGTATAAAAGAGGGTTTCTGCGGCGCCTACAAACAGAGGGGAGGGTGGTGTGGATAAGGGTTGGTTAGGGGTTTAAGGGAGAAGGAGGTGAATTCTGGGGTAGGGTTGGGGTAGAGAGAAAACTATAACTTACCACATAAGCATCAACGAAATGGGCTTTGGATTATAATTGTAAAGTTAACGATTTTTGTGGGGTGGTATTATGTACTCACCAACACTCGCTACATTGCTTTTCGAACACCGGTAAATCTTTCCCTACCAAAAACCACCTCAAGTTATACTTTCAATGTTTTGAGCGGTGCACACGAATTGCAGAGCAACTCATCCGAGGTTGGTAAATACCCTCACACGAACTGCAGGCTAAAAATTAAATTCATAATGACATTGTTCTAAATGGAAAATGGAGGAAAAGTTAGGTTAGGTTAGGTTGGCTATGGGTGGAATGGGATTACAGGTTGTTCCGAAATTCGTGTGCAATGGCTGACAGGTATATTTTATTCCGCAACTTGAATGCGTCCGTTTTGAGTCTCATTAATAAGGAGGAGAGGTGGAAACGATGAGGGGATTGTTTGTAAGATTACAGCTTCAGAACCATGGCTGGATTATCGGTGGTCTTAGTGAGAATTTTGGTTGATCAGCGGTTCTTTTAGATTGGGAGGGAGTGTGGGAAATCATTTTGTAAAACCACCCATAGTACACCCGGCTGAGATTCAAGCCCAGACCTCATCACTGGCAAATTAGAGATTGATATTTAGTTCTCATGCCATCTTTTACAAGTATTTAACTAGTCAATAACTTAAATATTAAAAGTATCGATAACATTTTTATACATGACTTACTTTTTAAAACCTTTATTTTTGAGATTTTTTTTTCACTTCTTTTTAATAAACTTTAGTATTAGACACATAAATTAATCATGCTGATGCAATTTTAATAAGGAAGTTAGAATTTCAGAGGGAGTGTACTTACATTTTCGTGGAAAGGTAGTGGGAAATTACTTAGGAAAAACCACCCTCAGTACACCCAACCCTGATTCGAACCCCGATTTACTCTGCACCGTTAATCCGGTGTAACACGTGACACGTGACACGTTAGATCATGCAACCACCAATGAAGGTTATTATAATTACCATCCGTTAATTAGCTTATATATATATATATATATATATAAGCTAATTAACGGATGGTAATTATAATATATATATATATATATATATACTATAGGAGAAACGTAGTCCGGATGGCTAATCTACTAGTCTTGTTATTAAAATTTATGCACGAATAGTAAATAAATATTCTCTGAGAAAATCCACAGCTAAAATAATAATAACCATTTGAATCTGAAGCCGCCGTGTTTGTAAGAAACCGGTTTTTGTGGTAGGCATTTTAGTGGGCACTTGCAATGAAAAATAATCTCCTTAACCCCCCCTTAAACCTCCATACCCCCTTCTTCTCAGCATCTTCCTTTCCCCTAACACCAACGTCCTTTTCTTCAACATTTTTATTTCCCGCTTCACATGAACGTCGTGGCGCCTTCTGGCGCTCTGGGTGTAACAATGCTACACGCCCCGACCCAGACATTACGGAAACGACGCTACCCATTAAACACAATCCACTTTAAAATGGCAACGCATTACACTCAAAAATATCTTAACCTAGTTCAAAGCGCAAACTTTAGGTGGGTTGGAGAAGGGTAGAAGGAGGGAGCTAAGAAAAAAAAATTATCTAAAAAGTAAAAATAAAAATAATCTTGGAATGTAAAAGGGTCTTTAAGAAGCTATTTGGCGTGGTAGATTTTTCAGTTTCTCTTTTTATTCCAACATTTTATACTCTTTTTTTACTTCATCCTCCTTCCCCTTACTCCCCTCACCCACCCATCTTCGACCAAGTTGACTGGATGTATGTAATCTTGCTTGCAAATGATGGCTCTTCTTTCAAGGATCCAGGAAAGTTATTAGGACACTATAACAAGAAAGGGTGTGCTATATAAAGAGTATGTTAATTTAATAATATACTAATGGTCACACACATCGTATGCACGTTCAACCGACCAAATAAGATAGGTTGAATCTACGGGGTGGTTTTTCAATAGAGCTTTGAACAGGTATTAACATTGTTTATTTTGTGGTTGTTGGGAAACCTCTCTTGGTTAATATTAATATTATTATTATTATTATTATTATTATTATTAGCGCCGCGTCTTACTACCCGTTCGGGTTATACGCACTTACGCTAATGTGTTATGGTAGGGTGATTGTGAGATGAAATGAAGGATCTACAGTTTAACGTGGGATACAAACCACGGTGGAGGCCTAGAATTCACCACATTCACAAGATGTCTTGTCAGAGGTGAAGGAATGGTTTGGAAATCAGATAAATCTGTGCCGGGACCGAGGATTGAATCCCGGCCGCCAGCACAGAAGTCTGACACCTTATCCCTAGACCACCAGGTCACCTACTCTTGGTTAATAAAGCTCCAAAAAAACAACATGTAAAACAAACTCAATCTTGATATAAATTAAAAATATGACAGCTGGACAAGGATTAAAAACCTAGCCATTCAGCTTTGCATATAGGATGATCTATTGACTTAATATCCGAAATCCCCCCAATGGCAGTGTTCCATTCAGTTAAACTTTCAAATGTACTGATGTACCAGTAACTAAGTACAAAAACTTGTTAGAAGAGCGCATTGCATTACAACAATAATTACTTTAAATTACCGTGTTTTTACTTTCCCTCGAAACCGTGTAGAAAAAAGTATTGTGATTAAAAAAAATTGAGCTCAAGATTTTGATAAATGTTGACGTTTCATGATGACCCTCTGAAACCAAAAGAGTGGTTTTCGCAATGCCGTCTGTACCTCGGTCTAGAGCCGAAACTATTTTACAGATTGGGCTCAAACTTAGTAGCTGAGTCTTTCATAAGGTCCCTCTGAGGTATTTTTGAAATTATACATCTAAACCCAAATTAGGGGTAGTTTACTGAAGGTCTAAAAGAGAAAAAATCTATTTTCTCAAAACTCGCAGAAACGATTAAGATTAAATTTTGAATACAGACATTGTTTACCCTTATATACAAGATTACAATTCTCATTTTCTTATGGAAATGACTTTGAGGGTAGTTAACATAGGGGAAATTTTACCATTTTCGTAATTTATTCCCAGCTATTTGAGATATAAAGTAACTTATCATTGTAAAATATTAGTACTAATAAAAATAAAAATCTTTTATTTGGAATACATTTTTATCCAATACATTTTAAGCCATAAGCAAATATATATATATACCTTTAAATTCAGGTATTCGAAAATAAATTTGATTCTTATGCTATTTAGTGTTTCTCCTTTCTTTATTTTTCTGTAACAATGTAACATAAAGTAAGTAACAGCGTTTATTACTTAATTTATGATATTTAGTGTAGTTTTTCTACAACAATGTATAGTTTCACAAATCTTACGAGTTTTTATTAAATGTCTTTTTTAAGATAAAAGCGGGAGAATTCCTGTGCGGTGTAGCGTACCATTTATTTGTATTAGCCAACAGTATAAATTTACATTTAGACATACACGTCTTTTAAAATAACATTCGACAAGTAAAGTAAGTCGGCCAGTTTTAAAATCCTTGTCCGGGTGTTATTTTTCAAATATACACAACTACTCCATCAGACTTTCACTCTACGTCGAGACCTCGTGGTGAAAAAACCTCGACCCCACCGGGATTCAGACAAATCAAGTGTCTCAGAGGTTGATATAAAAAGCATGACACTTTGACAATCCTACCTACATTATTAGGGCACCAGTTCCAGTAGAGGTGGGGATGTAGGAGACGCAAGAAAAAGGTGTTTTTGTGCTTTTTATAACAAAATAGTTGTTGGCCAAAATAAATAAAATATTACTCGTGTACAAACATAAGAGTTTAATTTACTTTTCTTTCTGTCAACGCTGCAAGATATTTAATGCCAATTTTTTTTCTTGATTTAAAAATATTTCCATCTAATGTTGCTATATTCATGACAGATATGCAATAACTGTTGATATAACCATGTGAAGAAAACTAAACTCTATGTTTCTACAGGAGAAATATTTGATTTATTTTGGCCAATAAAATGTTTTGCCCCTAAACTTGCAAAAAATATTTAACCTTTCTCGCTTACCCTACATCCCCACCTTAAGTGATTAACATCTTTCTATCGAGCTTGCATTCTATTATTTCAGTCGCTGTCAGGATTAAACGGACCTTTTACTAAGTGTAGACCTAATTACCTCACTCCTTTTCGTTCTCTCTTTGAGAATAGTTCTTAGATAGAAGTAGGGGTATAAGAAGAAGAAGTAATTTTGAGACGGAAACCTTGATTGCCTTTTCACAAACCCTTCATTCACTCGGCCTTCTGATGTTGACTAATGGTAGTGATCATCGGACCGAGAAGTAGGAAAAAAAAAAGGGCTACTGCAGGCAATTATCCCGCATGTGAACTCTGGCAACTGCAGAGAGGGCCAGAAGCACACGTTCTCACATCAGCTGTTCTCTTCCTGGTGGTAGAACTCTTCAACCCGGAAAATTTCATGGATTGTCTGCCGTCACTTTCAGGTGGTCGGCTCTTGAGCGAACTTCATTTTTATATGGAAGAGGTGGCATAGGTAAAAAGAAAAAGAAAGTAGAGAGAAAACAAGATCTATAATGTACTAGCTTTAAAAATACGTTTTCAATTTCTTATCGGGCAGGAACCAAATAGGTACACTCAGTTAACCCTGAAAGGCAGCAGTCTTTCCTTGAAATAACCATGCTATAGTGAAAGCATCCAAGGTAAGCTTTTCACCTTACAGGGTACACTTATTGTACCTACACTAACTCAGAGTCGTTTGTCTTAAGCTGCGATCAAAGGGAAAGAGGGATGTATTGAGTGGATCAATTTTATCTTTCAGGACAACTGTCTCAAGCATTGGTATACTGGATATCATCTCTGAAGGAGCTGTATGTTTAATATTGGGGAAACAGCGTTGTAATTCTCTTGTTTTCATGTTATAGATCTTTCTTTAAAGATAATACAAGTTTCACAACTTTGGTTCTTCGATGTTGCCAGTAACTCCTTACTCCAGCACACCACTCTCCAACATAGCTGAAAGCGAGGAGATTTGGCAACAGTTAACTGAGAGAGCACAAAGATAAATCATTTCTTCATAAGAACTGCTGTTCTCTCGGAGGTGATATTAGAGGTAGCTTATTACGTGGGTACAGCCTTTAATGGTAAAAAAAACCCACTCCTATAACTTAAACAGCCCTCATCACTGTTTTCATAAAATACATAATTATCAATTTTATAAAAATTGATTTTTACTACTTAACCCATGTCTGTGAGTAGCTAGGTGTAATATAAACAAGTGGTTTTAAAACCACTCATCAGTAAATAACCTTTAACTTAATGGCTAGTGTTCAAATCAAAACACTGTCTCGAGGTATACCCATATTATACCTAAATATCAAGTTTTTACAAAAATAACTTTCAACACGTTTCAGATCTGTTGCCAGGGACAGAAAGACTTGGGGACAGACATAATTGTAAAATCGCCTCATTTTGATTCAGGGGCAATTACAACATAAATAATCCTCGTAATTTTCTAGATTGAAAATTTTCATGACTCCCTTTAGATGAGAAAATAATAAACAAACAACATAATACCTCTAATAATATTAAGGATATTGTGTGCAAATTTTATTTTTCTATGATGAACAAAGATTTAAAATAGCTACTTTTATTCTATTAATCAATTTTAATTTTGATTAATAATTACCATTAAGATTCTTGTAGCCTGAATTGTAGAAGATACTTATTTATAATCACAGGTCAATTACATGGTACTGTAAAATAAAGATGTGTGGATGATTGGAGGATCGCCCCCCCCCCCCCAGTAGGACTTGGAGCAAGTTGCCTCATTAGACCCCCTATTTGATTGTAAACACAATGCCCAACCATCTGATTGAATAAACTGATAAATGCACTTATTTACATTGGCCTGGAAATTAATTTATTCATCTATAAAATGACTTTGCAGCTGAGGATAAAAAGAAAATTTGTTGGATCTAGGATGGTTCCAGCCTCATCATCCAAATTATTACATAGCTATCGTCAGATATTTATACTTCCAAAGGATAATTTATTTTGTCGTTTTTCTTGAATTTTAAAAGGGAACAATAATTATGCCCCCCCCCCCCTGCACTTAAGTCTGGCTCTTGACTATGAGAAAAGAAAGTTTGTTTTTTTAAGATTGACAATTTTCATTGAAGTAGCAACTCTAACCTCTAAGGCCTTGTGAATGGAACACAATTTTAAAACTGTAGTTTCAATTTATTTTCCTTGTAGCTTGTTTAGTTCCACACATTTCTTCCAACTATCCACCAACCGTTTAATGCCTCACTGTGGTTATACCTAAGACTCCTTTTATATCATACAATAATTTAACCCAAGCCAATTTTTTTTAGCACCACGTCTTACTACCCATTCGGGCTATAAACTTATGAATTAATTACGCTAATGGTTTTATGGATTAGTAGGATTATATTAATGATATGGAAATTCCTAGCATTAGCGTGGAAGGAGAGCGGAAAACCATTTTGAAAAATTCACCCTCAGTACACCCGACCGAGATTCGAACCTCGATCTCAACAGCATCGAAAGTACCTATAGTATATTGCGAAAGAAGCGTCTTAGACCATGTAGCTACCGAAGTGGGTAGTCCCAGAGTGATGTCACATTAGTCTATTTTTCAGCATTTCTCAAATCAGTTTTGGGTTATACTCTTGTTTAGTAACTACACTATTATGGTAGAGATAAGGAAGCTATAATTTAGATTAAACAAACCCGAATTTGCTTGGAATGGGAGTAATAATATTTATGAAAAGCCAACATGAGTACACTCAATTCGGATTAGAAACCCGACCTTTCTTTCATCATCAAACCAAACTGAATAAATTTGATATTTAGACGACATTCCCACAGGCGTAGGTTTAATGAGCATCAAATTTAGCCATGTTAACTGCAAACATCCCTAACGGGTAGTAATATGTTCTTCACAGAAACAAAAGCAAATCACAAGGGGATTAACAAGTCCTATATCAAACACGATCTTCAATTCACCCAATTAACATCTAAAATTATTTTCAGAAAAACACAAGCAACTAGCACTATTAGCAAGTCATATCCAACACCATTATGGGGCTACATTAGTACAAAACATTTCCTTTCTTCCCCATAAGCCTTTACTTTCACTAAGAACAATTTCACAACGAGCTTTTGTGATGCCACAGACCCTCCCTGTGACCCTTTAACGTTGTCTGAACAGAGCTAATGTTGAAAAAAATCTGTAAGATAACGTTTGCGTCTCTGAGAAAAAGGCGAAAGAGAGTGCTACCGGTCCGTCCCGTTGAGAACCAAAAAGCTTATCTTCGTCAGTGGCGGAGTTGTTACAAAGAAAGCCCGTTTGTAGTTAGAACGCGTTATTACTAGTTAAAACTAGATTATACTGACTACATTTGTTACAACTAGAATTTACTGTTGGTCAAAATAAATGTCAGTTAAAACTGGTTTTAACTAGACAAAACGCGTTTTGATAAAATGACTCGGTTAAGACTGTTTCTTCACAGCTTACACGTGATGTATTAGAACGATTCTGATTGGTCGAGCAGCGTCGCCTGACTCGGGCGGGACGAGGCGGTCGACATGCCGCCCGCCTACGCACTCCCGCTCAGTTAGTTTTCCGTTAAGCACGTATAGATGGACTCGTACGCATTTGTCATGGCAGATCTAAATCAAGAAACGTGATGGAAAGAAGAATTTTTTAAAAAGGATATTACAGATTGATGAACAAGAAAAAGAAAAGAAAACCACTACAATGTTATGACAAAGGAAACTTACGATAAATTTGTGGAGGAAATTGAAGAATCACAATTAGCTGTAAAAAAAGACACAGAAACAGTACAGAAGATTAAATCGACAAAAAAAGAGCCTATGAAGTACTACTTATATATAGACGAAATTTTCGATATTATTGAAGCAGCTCATATGGCCGTTGGTCATGTAGGTCGAGACAGACTAAAAACTGACACTTCAAGAAAATATGCGAACATAACAATAAAGATGATAAATATTTTTCTGTCTATGTGCGAAACTTGTCAGCGTAAAAAGAGTATGAAGAAAAGGGGGTTTGTTTCTAGACCTATACTTCATTCAGAAATGAACAGTCTTTGCCAAGTTGATCTGATCGACATGTAAACGCAAGAATATCGTTGATTTAAGTTTATATTGGCATATCAGGACCACTTGACAAAATTTGTTTTATTACGTGCACTGCAAAGAAAGAGAGTGGTGGAAGTTGCACATAAATTAACAGATATATTTTTGACATTTGGTGCTCCTTGCATTTTACACTATTATAACGGCAGAGAATTTATTAATTCTGTCATAAATGAGCTGGCTTCATTTTGGCCCGAGTGTAAACTGATTCACGGAAAACCAAGGCACAGCCAATGCCAAGGGTCTGTTGAATTCACTAACCAAGACATTGAAAAAATGTTGGCTTCGTGGATGCAAGACAACAATACTACGAATTGGTCAAATGGTCTTCGTTTTGTACAATTTATGAAAAATTGGGCACTTAAGTCTGGTATTAAGCAATCACCATATAAAGCCATGCTTGGTACAGAGCTGCAAGTAGGACTTATGACTTCGAGTTTGCTTCTAGATGTTATTAAGGAGATACGAGATGAAGATGATCTTAAAGAGGCTTTAAATATAATTAATGTGATGGATGAAGAAAATGAAACACCTTATGATGGGTAAATATTACACGACTCAGAGGAGGTAATGGCTGTAGCTAGTAGCTGTGAACAGTCTCAGATTACAGCTGCAGCCAGACAAGAAGATCCAGAAGCTCTAGCTAGTTAAAGTGGACAGTTTCCAATTACAGAAGCAGCCAGTCAAGAATCGAGCACTAACCAGCACTAACGTAGCACAAACGATGTGGGTTTTCAAAAAAAGGGTTATCACTATTATTTCTTATACCGGGTGGCCAGGGCAATATCTCCCTAGCCAACCATAATAAATCATTAATAAGTTCCTCAAATTTAAGGCACTAATGATGAAAATCGAGCACTAACCAGTACTAACGTAGCACAAACGATGGGCGTTTTATAAACCGGTTGGCTAAAAGTCGGGTGGTCAGAATGACATACATATTATATCAGATATATTTTCAAAATCCGGGGGTGAAATATGTAGCACCTCAGCTCGTATAAATTTTTCATGAGTTTCTGATTAAATATTAATGTGAATGAAGTACCATTATAAAGTTAAAAGAAGTCGGCGATAATTTACTTACGTCCCCCATTTATTACACAAGTTTAAGTATACAAAATAATTAATTGAACATTGCATTTATTTGGAAATTTTTTACGCAATTAATTGAAGGTTCTTAAAATAGTATTTATTTCAATTAATAAACTTCCTTAATTACTTCTAACATTCCAAATACGAAATATTTGCATAATTTGTTTTTTCTAAAAATTGTTGCATTAGATGCCAAAATTTCAAAATTTGAGTAAAAACTATGCTTAAAATAAACATTTAATATATATTTAATACACCGATCCAAGTTTGGTTTAAGAAGACCTACTAATATATATATATATATATATATATATATATATATATATATATAATTATTATATTATTCATTTTGGGCCATACACCCTTAAGGCCTTTGGTAAAAATTGTGATAGTACTTTATTAGTATAGTGGCCCCAGAAAGGTCAGGAAACATAGCACTCTTATGCCAATCAACAGCAACTGGCCAAGTTACATTTTGGTTTTTAATTCCATCTTTACCGACTTAGTAGATCCCATCGGCACTCGAACCTCGATCTTCCCGTCATCGACAGGATAGCCCAACGCAAGAGTGATGCCCTAGACCGTTCCGCCACCGAAGTGGGTTTGAAATGTGAGATGTATTTTATGTTAATATAAATAATATATATTATATATTAAATGTTTCAAACAATACTAGAAATAAATAAAATATTGCAATTATTATTTAACACAGAGAATATAACTATGATAAATGTGTTTGCACCATGTTTTTTTGTCATAACGTCTTACTACCCGTTCAGGTTATACGTATATGTACTAATAAATCTAATGTTTTATGAAATAGTTAGGTTGAATTTGGAAGAACTGTACCTGAACTTGCGTGGAGGAAGGTCTTTTTTTTTTAATGGAAAACTATCCTTAGTACCACTAAACTGGGATTTGATCCCCAACTTCCTTGAAATTCATGGTACAGTCTACTGTGAGAGTGACAACTCAGACCATCTGACCACCAAACGGGTTTTATTGATATAATTCAGAAAACATTGTATTACTTAATAATAGTTAAAATGATAATTTATTCCTTATTTGATCTATGATTGTATTATCAGTTAAGAATATTTGGACATCCTTAGCCCCAAATTAATGTGCAGAAGTGCGATAACAAAACGGAGGTGTCCCAGTACGTGTGTTCTAATATTGGTTGAAACGACTCAATTAGCTCAAAAACTACTAAACTATAAAATGGAACACACAAACACATACATAAAAACACATGGCTGATTATCACAAGGTGTAATGGGACTGGAATAAGATAAGGCTTAGATTTTATACATAACTTTAAAATTTCAAAGATTTTTACCTGAAAGATTACAAACCTTGTTTATATCCACTCTATATTATATTCTTCATATCTCTGTAACAAGAACACATAATCTCTTTATTAAACTTCATATAGTAGATGTTAACCTAATAATTCCCATTTTATAATTAGTTACAAATCAGCTGAACTTTAAACTTTGTTTTGTCCTTAATCTATTGTATCTATGTTTTGTAATAAATTTTTAACATGTAAGACTTGTATTTTAGACTTGTCAACCTATGGTTTAATTATGTTAATTATGTAATATTATTTTTGAAAATTTTCATACATGACAAATTGTTAAACATTAAAAGCAAATTATAAACATTACTGTTGAATTTTAAAATCACTTAATATTTCTACTAATTTTGAAACTATCTAATTCATTAAGTTAAAGAATATTTTTTAAATATTTTGTTATATGTATTTCCAGAGCTTTCTAACAAAGTCTTAACTCAAATGATTATCCCTCCTTACTTTAAACTACTTTAAAATGTTATATAGACAAGATCCCTCTAAGGGTGAACTCCTAGTTTTCTTCCCTTACTTTCTATTTTGTACATTGGCGTTTAAGTGTGATAGTGCTTCGACCGCTTAGGTGTGTCAAGTTAAGTTGCAACCCACTTCGCAAAATAGCTTCTAAATATCTAAGTAGGCAACGTTGTTAATGTATACAGGAACAGTTTGATTCCAACTAAACCATCTAATAGGAACCCCTCCCTCCCACCCCACACGAAGGGGCTTTACAACTACACCGCACATAAGCTCTGTGGCTCTTCACGGTGCAACCACTGCATAAACCATCGGGAATGGTTCCGTTCACCGGATATGAATCTTGGTCCAGACGTCCCATTCCGGGTATTAGGGTACCCGAAAATACCAGTACCAGCCCTGCCATACCAGTCTGCATTGGACTACTTGGGAGAAACCCCCTCTCTACTGGGACCGGGCGGAGGGAGGAGTTGGCTCCTCCCTGTGATTGCCCCTCACGAGGAAGTCAGGAGCTCAGCCTCCGAAACAGTCCGTCTCTACTAATACCCCAGTCCTCAATTTCACCGAATCTTTGTGCTGCTGTCCTCAGCCCTTTACAAGACCAGAATGCCTGTAGTTGACCAGCGAGGACCTCTAGGAGGTGCCCTGACCAGCTATCCTCGATAAATGGGTACTCACTACCAACCACTTAGTCTGTGTCGAGAAGGGATTATCCCCCTCTTCACACAGAGATGACCCGTCAGTATCTTAGCTATGCTGAAATTCGTCCGTCACATTGCCCAGGGGCTGCGCCCCGACAGGACCTTTGGAGAGCTGTCAGTACCGGAAGGAGGCAAAGACAGTCTAATGCTCGTTTATATGAAACGTGCGTGAGCCTAGAGAGCGTCCCGGTCGCCGCACATCGCACAGTGGGGCCAAATCCCAAAAAGCTGGCCAAAAGTAAAAAAAAAAATTTTTTTTAGGGGATTTAAAGTGGTGGGTTGGATAGAATGATATTTGAAGTGTCTAAATGACACAATTAGGTGGGTTTGACTATGTAAACTTGGTGGTTAAAATTTAGTTTCAAGGTGACCTTCGCACGAGTAGCATCTGATCTGCACAAGAAAGATAAAATAACTTTATGTTCAGAAATTCGCCGAGATTCGTAAAGTTCGTCAATTTGAATTCTGTAAAATTAACTTTTCTTTTGAAAGTAGGTAGAGTATTATCAAATATTACACAAACAATAATAATAATATATAAGTTAATAGTATAACAATATTTTTAATTAAAAATAATGAAAAATTACATGCGAACGTTTTAAAAAATTAGAGAAAAAATTATAAGTTCTGCAGAGTTCTTCAACGAAACTTGTTCTAAATGGTAATTTATATATTGTTTAGTAAAATCTATAAAAACCAGCTGCCATTGGGGTTTAAGTGTAGGTTTTTATAAAAATAATTACAAATACGTGTTAATAAAGATTGTTAAAAGACGCTTACATATTCTAATCCTTAAGGTAAACAAACGTAAAATATTATTTTAATATAATTAACATAATGTGTAGCAAAATATAACTACAAAATATTTTTCTAGACGAATAATCTAAGCCGCCTACGAATAATAATATTTAGCACCACGTCTTACTATACGTTCGGGTTATACGCTTTAAGTACTAATTACTCTAATGGATTAGGAATTAAGAAGGTCGAATTAAAGGAAGTGAATCCGCATTTGCGTGGAGGGAGTGTGGAAAACCATTTAGGAAAAACCACCCCCAGTTCACCCGACCTAGATTCGAACCTCGATCTCCCCGTCCTCAGCAGTCAAGCTTAAATAAACGGATTACAGTCTACAAGTCACAAATCCGTGCTAGAGTGGACTAGGTGCTGGTCCTGTAAGTTTTTGTTCCCGGTTTGACTATCGCAGGCATCATTTTTTTAATCTACATAATTATATAATAAAATTGTAGTGTCACTTAAATTGAGACTACAATTATATAAAATAATTTTTGTATAATACATTGCCAATGTTGAACTTGGACTTTAAATGATTTGATTTTAAATGTTACCATGTCGATTATAAGAAGAATGAAGTATTACACAAATTTTAGTAGTTTCCAAATCATTTTTAAATTAATCTACTAACTAAATAAAATGTAAATTTTTTGTAAAAAATGAAATAACTAAAAGCTAAAATTATTATTATTATGTTAACTTTGCCCCACTCTCCCCTATTTATAAAGTTTTTTTCCTTAAATTGATTTCTTTCGGTTTCATGGGTTACATAATTATTTAATTAAAAAGTTGATGGCTTTTACTGTTTAAATATTTAATTTAAAAGAATAATAGTTCTACCCGGTTACGTACATTATTATATTATTGGGTTGGTGTAAAAGATTATGGTTTTTATAATTATAGTGGTCAATTTTAACAAACAGTAGGTTTTCCCCAGCTTTCATGGGTTATTGGGTAATAGTCTTTAAAGGCTATGGTTTAAATATATAAACGTTTATGTTATTCTAGTAAATCTTTTATTTTGTAACATATTAAATATTTCTTGGTTAATAAGGTGTATTATATGTGTTTCTGATTAATCTTTTTTTGTTTAAACATTAATGTTCACCATATTGGATCCATCATTTTGTTATTTTGAAATTTTGACTTTGGTTTCGTAATCAGCGACCTCAAAAACCACTAGATACTAAGTTTAGTACAAAATTAATAACACTTTCATACTTTAGCCAGCTTTTATGAATTTAGAAGCACCAAATTAAATCCGCCATTTTTATCTCTTTCAAATCTGACTTTAGATTTGTAACCAGTGACCTTGAAAACCCCGATGTACTGAATTTCATACAAATTGAATACAGTTTTTGTATTTTGGTAAACTTTTTGGGATTTGGCCTCACTGTGCATCAGGCCGTTGCCATACGCCTCAGTTCCATGGCCTCTTCTATAAAAGAACATTCATAACTTCACTGACAACATTATACAGGTTGTAAGGGATGACAATATAAGTATTTACACGCAATTAACTTGGGGTAAGCGACGCCAAATTGCGGCGGTATGAGACATCGAATTTGCCACTGTATATGCCTGAGGGGTATGAAACACATCGATCTTCAGCACATGAAACAGAAGTATGAAGTAAATTATAATTACTAATAGGAATTTAATTGCTTGACAACAGGTAGGCTACCTATAAAGATAATGCTGATTCTTTCAAATACATGTTGTTGGCCCTGGCAAGGGCAGATATTGAGAGCGCAGAGGCGTATCTACTGAGGAAGTTGAAGTGAAATTTCTACTCTGGCATCATCGTGTGTGTCGATGCAGGGATTGATGGAGATGCCTGTGTTGGTTTACATGGCGTGCTGCATGTAATGCCTACCCCACAGGTGCATACAGCGTCAACTTTGACTTCTCTTAGCGCCACCATTTGGAGTCGCCAACCCCAAGTTCATTAGATGGAAGTACTTGTCTTAGCACCCCATACAACTTGTATATTATTACTCGTGGAGTTCTGAATGACCCAGTGTAAAATAACATAATATGACAAAAATATCTAAAATGTAATTAAAAGAAACGTTCTAAATATATAATGTACAAGTCAGTTCATATATACTTCAATAAGATGAACTTAACGCCTATTTTGATGATCTCTTCCTCGTTAATTTTCAACTTGTAAGGAATAAAAAAGGAAGAAGGAAGCTAAATGAGTCTGTCTGTAGAAAGTTTTCAACCCTATTTTTTTTATTGAAAAGCTTAAAGAATCTTGTCACATCATCAATTAATTTACCTTTTCTGTCTACACTAGAGCAAGCGAAAATGCGTTAAGCCTTTCGTTGAGCCACCGAGCTACATCCTGCGAGGTGGAAGGATGACTTGATTATCCCTTCATTTTCACCCTCCCCCCTGCCCCACTAACACCGTTCCTCTTTTCCCACCTCCTCCTTGCTGACTAACGGTAGCATTAATCAACCCCCTTGGGACCATTGTCTTCAAAATGGGAGGCTATGCGAAGCTTTACGAAGAGTAAGAATTTTTATACGAACTTGGGGTGGGGAGTGAGATGCTCAAAGGGAATGGAAGGGGGAGAAAGGGGTAAATGGTTGGTTGTGAGTGAAAAATTCTGAGTTGGAAAACAAATGAGTAAATTAAATGTGGGTCTGTATGAAACCTTATTAAAATTGTAAGACTTATTCTTTTAGTTTGAATTATGACAGGCTCTTATGATTTTTACTTCCAAAATAGTGTAAACTTGTTTGTGTATGTGACTCGAAAAAAGTGATCGATGACGGGAGGGGGAATTTCTTTTCTTACATTTTACTGCTATGGGATGGGATGCAATACGTAAATAAAATATGAGGTAAAACAGTTTATAAAAAATATACATTTTTAAAGCTCAATTAACTACTTAAATATAAATTTAACAACGTACATTTCGTTTACCGTGAAGTCTTATTTTATACCTTGACGGAATCCCCCACGGTTCTCAAATATGCTGCACCATAGTGCAATCAAACTAAGTACTCTTTCTGACTATCAGAGATAAATAAAATAGATAAAGAAATGTACAATTTTATTTTAAATTGACATTTAGTTATATAGCGCGTATCTCTGACAGTAAAGATTGCTCTCAATTCGTAAACTTGCTTCTCGTATGATAAATAGTTTTGGCTCGCCAAAAATAAATGAAAGAGATGTTTTAAAAAGATGTTCATATTATTTTTATAACTTAGCATATTTTAACAGACAACATAAAATAATTGTATTATTTCATTTCCACACATTTAAACTTAGAAACATGATTGATTACCTCTATAGGTAAAGCTCATTCATTAAACGCTTTATGAACTTTTACAAGAAGAATAACTTACTTAATATACTTTTTTTTTTAATATTTAGTACCACTGGTCAAATTAGATTAAAAACACTCATATTTTCATTTATTTTCTCAAAATGATTTGTTGAATCCAACAATCTTTCATTTTTTTGCATATTAATTCAAACATTTTTTTACGTAACATTTTTTTAGAAGTGTGTATAAAAGCATTTCTTATGTATTTAGTACCAATCATGAATAAATGTAGTATTTTTTAATTCATTTCTATTGACTCAAGCCATAAGAACCACCCATACGATTAAGCGAAATCTAAATAATGCGCTAAATGATGTATTACATGTACTCAATATGATTGTTTGGATAAATAGGTTAGGTTTGGGTTTCGGCTAGCTTTGAACATACTTAAGTCTATATTTTGAAATCCTTCAGTCAGATTAAAATGGATTTATTTATAGTATGACAAGAGCAAGGGCTTACTCACTTTTCACAATAGTAGCTAACGTCATAATTATAATTTAAGGACACAAAATATTCCAAAATTTATGTCCTACTAGTTATAAACTATATGGTGCTAGACATTCTTGTTTTTGAAAAATGGTGTGGAAAAAAAACTGATTAATTTTTAAACTTTGTCTTGGTGCGTGTATATTTACAGAGCATAAATGTTTGATAAATATTAATCAAACAGTTTAAAGGTTATAGGGGGGGGGATACATACAGACATAAAGATTGACACACACAAAAATTCATATACAGATTAAATATATGGTATATATTTCCTATATATATATATATATATATATATATATATATATATATTAAAAAAATGAAAAAATTTAAACAAAAAAAATTAGTAAAATGTTGTATGTAGACTTTTACAGATGTAATAAATTACATGAGAGTTTAATAAATTTTAAATCATTAATTTCAAGATGGTAATCATAATAGTAACATAATGGCCTATTTCATGCTCATGATTGTTAAGAAACCGTGCCTTCATCGTTCGTTGACCAGCCCGTTCTAACGGAACTTATAATAAGAACGGAATAGCTTGCTACGGTGACCGCATGGTTTGGGGCGTGACTCGTAAAAGACTGACCTACCGATGAAACAGAGAGAGATCGGGTTTAATTCCAGTCGGGTGTACTGAGGATGGCTTTTCTTAAATGGTTTCCCACTCTTCCTCCACGCAAAAATGGATACACTTCTTCTAAATTTAACCTTTCCCCTCCCTAACAAACTAGTGTAATTATTACATATGCATATAGACATATAACATATATCGGTAACTGGATTGTTGGGAACGAGGTATAAGGTGTCAAGATATTCTAATAATCTAGTTTACCGATAATGGTAGGTTGGTGTGCAAAGCTCTGCCTGGTTTACTTAGAATTGAGTTTTCCTAAGTGGCTAGCCACTGTCCCGCCACGCAAAAGAGAGTACACTAATGGAATAGGTATGAGATATTTAGAATTTTTAAATAAAATGTAATGTTAGTCCAACAACTTATCTCAGATGGTAGCATGTCTGTCAACTGAGCTACGGGACCCGGGTTTGATTCCTAACATGGTCAGAAAATGTATCATTAATTAAATTTGGGTTTCCCTATTCACATTGATGAACTAACGGCTGGGGGGATGGTTGTTGTGTCTCTTCTAGAATTTAATTTATTTTATAATTAGTCATGTGTTGATATAATCAGTCACTTAAGAAAGTGTACGTTAAATACCTCAATTAAATGAAAATTTAAATGTTGATAGCTCAGGTACATTGTATGTAAAACGCAAAGAAAAAAAAAATCCTTGGTCGTTGAAATTTATAATCCAGAGGCTCAAAAATACACAATGTATAATCATTCCACCCCCTCAAAATACAAGGGAAGAAGACGGCATCAAAAACCGTAATGAGAAGAGAACAGTGCCACACAGTAAATACAGGATATGAAGGGGTAGGTTCAGGGGTTGTTTACTGTTTTAATTTCGTACCCCCTAAGGTGACATCAGTTGCAGAAGACATTCACCCACCTCTCTCCCACCCTATCCTGCCTCTCTCTTGTTGTCAGCCACCTATTACTACCTCCCCACCCCTCATACCCTTAACGTCAGATCTATCTTGTGAGACCTACTGTGTAGCAATATTACAATCTGCGCTCAACTTGTTCACAAGTCATCCTTGGAGAATCTGCCTTCTCAGTGAATATGAAGATATATTCTTAAGTGGCCTGAATTGAAACTTTGGTCAAAATCTTAAAAAAAATATGGCTCCAGTAAAAATATAGAATTTAATTTTCTTCGCATGGTGATATCAACAGTTGTTGAATATCTGTTAAAGGTGTTTTGGAATTTAATGACAACTTTTACTCTCCATTTAAAAAGTTTGTCATATAATGCCTTTATGCTCATGACAGATATTCAACAAATACAGATATCAGAATGTGAAGAAAATCAAACTCTATATTTATACTGGAGAAATATTTGATTAATTTCGGGCCAAAATAAGTTTTGCAATGAAAACTTAAACAACTCAGCCCTTAAACTTACGTTACTTACACTCTCACTTTGAGTAATTAAAAAATTATATTAGCAGAAACAAAAGAAATGGGGAAGTTTAGCTGCGCTGTTAAAAACGTGTAATATCGGACTAAACACGGTGAGAACTAGTCCAAAGCCCACGCTAAAACACTTTAGCACATGTGCCACCATAAAAATAAATGGTAGGTAACTCCACATGAACTTTTTCACTCTAGTGTTTAAAAATGTATATATATTTACTCAAAATTCGTAACATAATATAGAGTAGTGAACCAAAGAACAAATTGTGTTATACATACGTAAAATATATTTTTACACACGGTTTTAAATTTTATAAATTTATTTCTAAAAGTTAATATCTTCATTTTTACATTTGTAGCAATAAAAAATATAGAAATTAGGTCTCCAAGGGTCTACATTTTGTATTAAAATTTTGACTTCAAATTAAAAATTGTTGGCATTTTATTAGGGGGTCCACATCTTATGGTTATGTCAATGCTATTAAATTTCTCTTTTATACATTTAGACCAATAAAATAGGTAATTATTAACTATTGATTCTAAAATAAGAGAGATAGATCATTGATGTACCAGAGGGAGATCCAGGAGTGGCGTTGTTACATTACGAGTCTTGGCGAGCGTTAATAGTCGCCTATTAACCCCCACGTTGTGTCGCCATTTGTTACACTTACGTTTCTTCAGCCCCTTGTTGGAATGCTATTTGTTACACTTTTCGCGTTCCGCCCCTTAGTTATACGTCATTTGTTACACTTCGTAATATTTTTTATTATAAATCTCCCACGTTGTGTCGCTATTTGCTATATTACATAACAGAGTCATTTATAAGTCACTCCGTAAATCATTATTTCTATTACGCAACTATGTGCTTTACTTATTATGCCTCGTTCCTTATCATTAGACTTTAATAAATGATAATATATCACATAAAGTTTGATATCTGTTTATTCTTTAAATTTAAATCATATTGTTATTAATATTTTCTAATCGAAACACGATCATGTCGAGGGCCTAACAATTATAATCACTGATCGCTTAAAGCACGTCCATTCAAAACCACGACCGATTGCACAGTAAAAATACGGAGTTTCAAAAAGTCACATATATCTGAGTTCAATAGAAGCTTCTCGAAGGAATCTTCCTAACGGTAAATTACACACCTTCAAACTCAGAACAAAAATACCTATTGCTTTTGGAAGCTTCTCGAAGGAAATACATTAAAAGATCTTAACTTGTCTTAAATTTAGCTCCAGTAGATGCTGCCATCTTACCACGAGGCGTGAACTAACTAGTAAATAATTTAGAGGAAGACGTGATTTAAGCGCCACGTAATAGGTTGTAAAATTTAAATAAAGTAAAATATGTTTAATTATATGTAAAATATTTTTGAATGTATGAATAATTAGAATGATAAATGGTCAATGCTTTCAAATACTCCTTAGGGTCAATCTATTGCATTACAATACCCCCCAAAGTGTATCGGAAAGTAGAGACTAGTCTTATACTTTTTGATACGCTTTGCCAAAATAAAAAAAGAAGACATGATCACCTTTCGTACACCCTGTATAAGTTTTACAAATTTTACAAAAATTTCACTATTTTGAAACATCCTGTATAGTTTCACAAAATTTACTTAAAGTTCAATATTTTTAAACATCCTGTATAGAATTAACAAAATTGCATCAAGTTCAATATTTTGAAGTGGAAGTTATATGAATTATTCATTAAAATAAAGTTTATCAGTTATAATTAGGATTAACTAAAATAAGATAATCTAAGTAAAACATTTAGTATAATTATGATTAAATGAAATAAAATATCTAAGTAAGATGCCAGCCTAATTATAATTAACTGACATAACATAGTCTAAGTTTATTATATTAAGAAAATTTAATTTAATTGTTTCAAATCGAAGTGTCTTTTAATTAATTTTATCCAAGCAATTTGCATTTCCTTTATGTCTTGTCTTTTTTTAATTCTATGCAATCTTCTTTAAATAATTGTTGCACTTCGTTTCATGATCCTTCACGGATCCACTTTTGTGATTTTTTTCACACACTTAACAAAGGCTCTTAACACTTTGTTACACTTACTCTTAAAAGTCTCTTGGCCAAACTTGCTATATGATCACAAACATTTACAACTTTATGTACCAAACGGTCAACTAAAATTTGCTATATGAGCACCACATTTGCTGAAAATAGCTTAACTTAACATAAAAAATTAAAATAAACATAATTAACTAGTAAAACATATAAGTACATTGTTTAAATCATATAAATGGCAATATCATACACATACATTGTCTAACAACAGAAAATTATTATTATCATACAGTATCATTGATTTAATTAGTATGACACTTAACCCCTAGTAAAACAAAATGAAAAACAACAACTCGATGTTGAATCTCTCCACAGCACAGAGAACCATAGTATATACAATCTCTAACAAGACCTTAGTGGTTTAATACAAGCTCACATTTTGAAATATTCTTATAATTAATTATTATTTATTGTTATGATTATTATTCCTTTAAAAATTTTATTTAAAAGAAAGTTGCTTTAAACTTGTGACATAATATTGATTTATTTTTATAACAGGCTCAATAAAGGCTAACTCCCAAAAACTGGAACGTATCCTCAGGATACTTCCCGGCATACAGTGACCGACAATCCCATTTCTCAGGCCTTCAAAACACACAAGAGGCGTTCTCTTAACGGTCCAAACCTCGTTCAAATGTCTGGTAACCACAGGCGGTTCAGAACTCTGCTGACCCCTTGGCCCAGAAAAACTCTCAAAACTCTAATACGGGTGGTCCAGGTTCAATGCCTGCCCCCTAAAACTCACAATACTTAACTCGGGTGGCCCAGGTTCAATGCCTGCCCCCTAACACTTACAAAATTCCCATAACTCGGGTGGCCCAGGTTCAATTCCTGCCCCTTAAAACTCACAAGGTAGTCAGACCTCTGCGACAAAACTACTCTCTTGCCAAACGTCGAAGAATCCAAGTCCTGACATCACAACATGTCACTGTATAGCAGAAATTACCTGCCTCAACTCAATTTTTATTATAAGCTTGTCTTAAATTACCTGTCTGACCTGGTGCTT
Organism: Timema cristinae; assembly: GCA_039000515.1. Taxonomy (NCBI): domain Eukaryota; kingdom Metazoa; phylum Arthropoda; class Insecta; order Phasmatodea; family Timematidae; genus Timema; species Timema cristinae. The sequence continues at coordinate 26,129 of JBCFYV010001258.1, read as the reverse complement.
TTCTAGTGCACCCCCACGCTCAACTGACTATACTTTGTAATAAATCCATTTCTACTCCTTCCTTCACCAAGCACTTCAGAGGATGCTTCCCTCCCTCAACTGACTATACTTTGTAATAAATCCATTTCTTCTCCTTCCTTCACCAAGCACTTCAGAGGATGCTTCCCTCCCTCAACTGACTATACTTTGTAATAAATCCATTTCTTCTCCTTCCTTCACCAAGCACTTCAGAGGATGCTTCCCTCCCTCAACTGACTATACTTTGTAATAAATCCATTTCTTCTCCTTCCTTCACCAAGCACTTCAGAGGATGCTTCCCTCCCTCTAATTTGTCATTAATAATGAAAACAAAATGAAGTACTTGTCCTTACTTTCCAGAGTTGGACTGTATTGAAATATTAAGGAGGGTCACCTTCCATACTAATCTTTACAATGAAATGGCCCTTATTTACAAGGTTAAGAAGATAAAATTACATAATATACTAAGAGCTTATTGCTTAATAATTCTAATTACATTTTACTATTATTTTCTTGCAATAGATCCTCCATGGGATCACCTTGTAAAATTACATATTGTTTAACAAAGTTCAAATAATTAATCTGTTCATTAGTCCTATTTATTACTACTTTGTTGACCTCATGTGGACTGCCATGGGCCCTAGCAATCAGTTTCCCTGATTTTCATTTCTAACGACTGTGTGACCCATTGTGAATGGTGCAATATCATTAAAGCTAGGTGCAGAGTGTACTTCTGCTGCTATTCTTCTAGTCTGACTATTATTTACCTGTTTGTTGTAATTGTCTCGGCTCTCTTGTCTGGGGTTTTCCCTCACCCCCTCTCGGTGTCCTATCATATGATTGTTGGGACCTTGCCTATTTTGTCCTTGGTTTATAAAATAGTTAGGTCTGTTGGGCCTACCGTCTTCTCGACGCTTTGAATCTTGGAATGGGTTTGGTGGTCTATTTTGTTTATTATCACGACCGAATGGATTATAGGTCCGTCTAGTTCTATCAAAATTGGGTGTTTCATTTCTACCTTCCCTTTCCCCATTCCTTTGCCACCTATTGTCAAATCCTATCAATACTCTTTCCATCTCCTTCACATTTTGGGCATTAACACTTAACAATACATTTTGTACCTGAAGAGGAAAGTGATTTGTTAGATGTTTCACCAACCTGTGTTCTTCCAATGGATAATTTAAATACCTAGCCTCCCCTTCAAAACATGAGAGCAAAATTTCAATTTTGTTCCTTTCCCTTAAATCCTCTTCTTTCCAAACTCTCTCAATTTTTTGCAAATATTGAGCCACAGATATTTTGCCCTTTGCTCCCGTATACCTAGGAATGAGTGACAAAGTAAGGTCATTGACATTTTTGGTTAAGAGATTGTGACTACACCCATTTTTGTTATCTGTCCCCCTACCTTTGTTAAGTTGTACTTGATCAGCTAAGTTGTTTATTTTCTGATCTAAAGTGCCAACCGTTTTTTTGTTTTCATTTACAATTTCTTTTATCTCCACAATTTCTTTCCTTTTTATTTGAATCTCCTCATTAATATTTTCCTTAATAAATTGCCTATTAGCATCCTCTTGCCCTTCAATATCTAACCTCACCTTTTCTATTTGAATTTCCAAATTGGATTGCACTACCTGAACAGCTGATTTGTTGTGTGCTATCTGTATATCCTGTGTTTGTATTTGTTTTTCTAATTTACTGGTTTCTTTATCTAAATTTTTCTCCAAACCCTCTGTTTTGTTTGTCACTGAAGATATTTGATCAATTAACTTAAACTGTTCCTTTCTTAGATTTTCCTGCCTAACCTCTAAATTTCCTTGTTTTTTTTCTTTTTCTGAAACCCTGTCATTAATTTGTTGGATAAAATTTTGATTAATTAATTCTAAATTCTCAAATTTTTTATTTATATTCTTTGATTGTTCGTCGAACTTTTGGTTGAGTTTAGCTTCTAAAGTTTGTCCCATTTTTTCCAAATCCTGTTTATTTTCTGATGCAATTCGATCAATTTTTTCTAATATAGCATTTAAAAGATCTACTTGTTCTACTGGTTTAGCCACCCTCTCTTCCACTAAGGTTATTGTTCCCCCTACACTTTGATTCAGCGTTTGCAGGATTACTTCGTTACTTGCTACCTCCCCAGAGCTAGCCCCTATTTCCTCCTCACTCCCTTCTTGTTCCTGTTCACAATTTGCCCTCCTGAATTGACCTGCCCTTTCATCCTCCTCATAAATAAATGGCATTGTGTCTTCATCATCATACTCTTCGGGTTCTCTTATCACCTTGTCTGCCATGTTGAAAATTTAAATAAATTTTTCTTAAGTTGATCTATGAATTAATTTGTGTTAGGCCTTGACAAATTTCAAGTACTATTGATCTAAGAATTACTTTTTATAGTGAGAAATTTAATTTAAAATTAGGCCCATACACTTTTATATTGTTAGTTTTAATTTAATTTGTGAAATCCCAACATATAAAAACAAAATTTTATTACCCCCAAAATACACAATTGAAATTAGATAATTTTTTTTTTTTTTTTTTTTTTATTAGAGTTACAGCTTCTGTTGACCACTTATCTGTCCTCGACGCTGTTTCTTGACTGCATGCCGTCTCCAAAAGGTCCTCCGTCCCGTTCCTTGATGGTGTGCCGTCTCTTGCAGGTGTGCCGTCGGCGTGTCGTCTCTTGCAGGTGTGCCGTCTCCAACAGTCCTTTGCGCTGTTTCTTGACTATGCCGTCTCCTTGGTGTGGTGTGCCGTCCTTTGGTGATTATGTGCCGTCTCCTGGTGTGCCGTCTCTTCCTTTAGCTCAGTGACGCACCTCTGTCTCAGTTCGCGGTATTCGAGCCCCTAAGTTGTAGCGCCATTTGTTACATTACGAGTCTTGGCGAGCGTTAATAGTCGCCTATTAACCCCCACGTTGTGTCGCCATTTGTTACACTTACGTTTCTTCAGCCCCTTGTTGGAATGCTATTTGTTACACTTTTCTCGTTCCGCCCCTTAGTTATACGTCATTTGTTACACTTCGTAATATTTTTTATTATAAATCTCCCACGTTGTGTCGCTATTTGCTATATTACATAACAGAGTCATTTATAAGTCACTCCGTAAATCATTATTTCTATTACGCAACTATGTGCTTTACTTATTATGCCTCGTTCCTTATCATTAGACTTTAATAAATGATAATATATCACATAAAGTTTGATATCTGTTTATTCTTTAAATTTAAATCATATTGTTATTAATATTTTCTAATCGAAACACGATCATGTCGAGGGCCTAACAATTATAATCACTGATCGCTTAAAGCACGTCCATTCAAAACCACGACCGATTGCACAGTAAAAATACGGAGTTTCAAAAAGTCACATATATCTGAGTTCAATAGAAGCTTCTCGAAGGAATCTTCCTAACGGTAAATTACACACCTTCAAACTCAGAACAAAAATACCTATTGCTTTTGGAAGCTTCTCGAAGGAAATACATTAAAAGATCTTAACTTGTCTTAAATTTAGCTCCAGTAGATGCTGCCATCTTACCACGAGGCGTGAACTAACTAGTAAATAATTTAGAGGAAGACGTGATTTAAGCGCCACGTAATAGGTTGTAAAATTTAAATAAAGTAAAATATGTTTAATTATATGTAAAATATTTTTGAATGTATGAATAATTAGAATGATAAATGGTCAATGCTTTCAAATACTCCTTAGGGTCAATCTATTGCATTACAGCGTGTTGGGGGCGCGCGCCCCCCTTCAATAAATTAAACCAATTAAATCAATGTTAAACTCATGCACTACTAGATTTATTGTCACGTAATACTATCTCACTAACCTGATTTCAATTAAAAAAAATTATTAGTAATATTATTAAATGATTAATATACGGTAAGTATTAATTAATACTTAAAACAAACACATTTAGAATTAAAATGGTGAGGATTAACATTAATGAAATCACCCAAATTTAAGTTGCGTGCACTCACCTTGTTGCACTAACATTGTTTAGGTTTAAATTTATTTTATCATTTGTATTATTACTATTTCAATTATTTATAATAAATAAAGATCTTTAAAAAAATTTAATTTCAAATAACGTGGTTTAAACAAAATATTTTAATAATACCACACACATCACGTGTTAGTATGGCTTAGTGGTAAAATTTCAATTTAGAACTAGACATAACTAGCTCTACTATAGAATGGAGTTAAATTTCGATTGTTCGAATCTGAATAATTCCACCTATTTTTTCTAATTGATTGAGTAGCTATAAAACTATTTACATATTAATTGTCATAGTCAATTGTCATATTTCCCTTTTAATAACCACTATTTGTTGATGTTCTTATTATTTGTTTCTAATAAATTTGAATACTTATCGCAAATTTCGTGTTATAATCTTCATTATAGGACTATTCTCAAGTTTAGGTGTACACTAAAAAATTACTTATAGATTTACTCTCAAATTTTGAAGTATTATTATGTTTAAATTTCTTGAGATGCCTCTCCCCGACCTGATCCCGATGGGAGCCCCCGCGTCCCTACCGCTCACGAAAATCCCGGATTCACCCCTGTGCTGTAAAAATATTTCCCCTAAGAGGTTAAAGGAAAAACAACATCAACTTCTTGAGAGTCTTACTTATTTGCTTACTCTATGGCATTAGCGAATTATTGCGTTTAAACTTAAGCAGTATCTCTTCACAACTAAAGCTAACAAAATTGTATTAATATGTTTGCCAATATCACAGAAGCTATTGGTTTTATAAAAATATGTTTCAAATAAAAGATTTTTATTTTTTAATAGTACTAAAATTGTACAATGATAAGTTATTTAGTATCTCAAATAGTTGCAGAGATATATACATTTTTGCTTCTGTAAGGAACCCTAAAATTATTATTATTATTATTATTATTAGCACCACGTCTTACTACCCATTCGGGTTATACGCACTTACGCTAATGTGTAATGGTAGGGTGATTGTGAGATGAAATGAAGGACCTACAGTTTAACGTGGAATCCGAACCATGGTGGAGGCCTGGCATTCCCCACATTCACAAGATGTCTTGTCAGAGGTGAAGGAACCCTAAAAGTAATTTTCATAGGAAAATGAAAAAATCAATTTTTTATATATAATCTTAATCAATGCCTAGATATGAATTTTAATCAAAATTATAATAGCTGATTTTGAGAAAATAGAATTTGTCTCTTTTCAAACAACTCTTAATTTTAGGGTTCGAAAGACATATAGACACATAGACAGACGACGTTGCAAAAACCAATTTTTAGGGTTCCGGGGGGTCATGAAATCTTGACATCCATCAACATCTCGGATTATATTTTTTGACGGTCATAAAACTTTAACTCAAAAGTGTTGAGTAAGTTAAAACACATTTAAATATATTTGCGTATAGCTTGAAAACTATTGGCTTTATAAAAATATATTTCAAGTAAAAGATGTTTATTATAAATAGATTTACATGTATGTGTTGAAAAGTAATTTAATATCTCCATGACTTACGGTGATAAAAGTAAAAATTAGAATTTACGCACTGGGACAACTGGATGCTGCCAAAACTGGGCGTGGCCTTTAAAAAAAATGTGTGTTTTAATTGTAAAATTTTTTTTTAAAAATGTGTTTTAATTGTAAAAAACAAACGGAAATTAGGTTAGGCTAAGTATTTTTCATATTATTTTTACGTGTTTAATTTTTTTAATTTCAAAATATCAAGTAATCTAACTTTATAAATACAAAAAAATTAAAGTTATTCTGTTATAATTTTTTTGGATACTCCAAAAATTAATATTTAAGTAAAAAAAATCATTACGTTTTAACACAGGTGCCCAGTTGTCATGGCATCCAGTTTTGCCAGCGCCCAGTTGACCGCGCCCGGTTGGAGGCTTCCAGTTGTCCTAGACTCTATCTGAGGGTACGCGAACAAAAAATGGTTGAATACCACCCCCTTAGACCATTCGACCACTGTATATGAGGGTATGCGAACAAAAAAAAGGTTGAATACCACCCCCTTAGACCATTCGACCACTGTATATGAGGGTACGCGAACAAAAAATGGTTGAATACCACCCCCTTAGACCATTCGACCACTGTATATGAGGGTATGCGAACAAAAAAAAAGGTTGAATACCACCCCCTTAGACCATTCGACCACTGTATATGAGGGTACGCGAACAAAAAATGGTTGAATACCACCCCCTTAGACCATTCGACCACTGTATATGAGGGTATGCGAACAAAAAAAAGGTTGAATACCACCCCCTTAGACCATTCGACCACCGAAGCGCGTTGATATAACTTAATTAACAAAACTAATCAACAATGAATTCCATCCAACCACATGGAATTTTGCTCAGAAAACATTGAAGAGTATTAATATTAAAGTTTTCCATCCCCTACGCTGGGGGTAAACTCCTCACTTTACCTGCAATAGAACAAATATGCCTTCCTTCGCATGTGAAGACAGATACATCCCCCACCCCTCCTCGGGTAAATTGGTAGAACAATGAGCATTGTGAGGCTAAAACAGAGGCTCGGGCCTCACATTGTTCAACGTCAAGTCTTGAAATTCATCAATTATTATAACGTGGATTAAGATCAATCTGAGAGAGGTAGGAGAAATCGTTTACTTGATTACTCCTCATCTTACACGGTCCCTACCCCCTTTATCTCCTTTCCTCTTTTCATGCCTAACCATCCACTTCCTATTCAACCTCCCCAACCCTTTTTCCACCCTATTATAGTCGTCTTTGATTATTACCGGCTGCATATAATTAATGAGTTTGAATATGGTGAAAGGGAGGTAAGGTAAGGGTTGCTTCTGCGTTGTGAATACCTCCTAGTATCTTATGTTCCCCGTGTGGGGCGGTTATGCAATATCCTGGTATGATTCATTAATGTGTGTGTGCTCCCATGATGCCTCGGGGCGCTTGAAGCTGGGTTTGCTGAGGGATGAGGCAGATAGATGGATGCGTGAATAGATGAAGAAATAGAGGACTTAAGGACACCGCGTACTTGAAGAGAGTTGTTATTACGCAGATTTATTAATTACGTTATTGTATTAAGGATGATGAAGGTATAATTTAAAGAAGGTGTATTCACATTTGCGTGGAAGAAAAGTGTAAAACCATCAAGGAAAAACCCCTCAGTACACTCTTTCATGTTTCGAACCCCTATACAATCATCCCAGGCAGATCAGTTCTTTCAATGAATGACTGGAACGGTACGTGACCTTGTTAAAAATAATTAGTAAGTCACAATCGCACAAACTTTATCATATTAAGACAAATTTAAAACTAGGTTTATAGTAAGCTATGCTTAAAAAGTTTTCTTAATGAAACTAAACACATATCATATTGTTAATCAAAATAAAAACTGTTCTTGTATTAATTTTAAGTAAACTTTAAAAAAATCTTTTTAATAATTTTCAAATTTTCAAAATAAGTTATTTGTAAACCACCTTAAAATTATTTTGAGCTTGAAAAACATAAAAACATTATTTATCATAAATAACAATTACAAGTAATGCAGATACCCATTTTGAATATAATCTTCAAAGTAAATTTCGAAACATTTCAAATTTTCTCTCGGTTGTCTTGTGTAAAAGTTGAAATATTTTGCTCAATATTTTTCATATCAGTCAAACATTTTTTTCCTTTTTCAAACCCACTACCCTTGGATTAGTTAATTTTACAAAAATAAACTTAGGTTTTTATTGATATTTAAAAAGTTCTACGATCCCAATTTAAAGCAAAATAGTTAAACCGAAATTGGCATAGAAAAACAAATACACATAATTATTTATAATGTATTTATAATGTAAAAAAAGCTAAGCACATGTATGTACCCATTTTGAACCACACCATTAGAACCACTTTAAAAAATATATATATGTAAAAAACATTCTTCAGTAAGCTACCCTTACAAATTCTCCCCAAAAAAACAGTATAAACCTACACGTTTATTTTCCAAGTAAAATACTCATCAGCATGTAGATTTAAAATAAAATTGTTAAAGCCATTTTCAAAATATTTTGAATTTTCGAATATCACTCATCATTACACTACTCACTAACGATTGATTACCCAAACACAAGTATACATTATTATTTGGGAGGTTAATCACTCCCTAGATATCGATTTTAAACAACGCTTTAGAGTCATTTAAAATAAATGTCTAATCTACCCTTAATAAAATAGACTAGAATAAAAAAAAGTCCTACGTTTCTACCCTCTAATCTCCAGATGTCAAGTTTGAAAACCACATTCAACTGGTCTGTGCCAGGGACAGACATATGGATAGACATGGGGGCAGAAAGAATTGACAAAATCCTCTTTTTGGGTTCGGACACGCATACAAATTAATAATAATCTCAGGGTTGAAAATGTTCACGATTACAACACTTTCTCTTAATATGAGAAAATAAAATTTTGCATTAATTTTTTTTTAGGAAGGCTATAACTGTGTTTCTTAATATATGCTTTGATCTCAGAACTAGCTTTCGCGGTCAAGCTCATTGAAAATTAGATAATTTAATATATAGTAACTATTTTTAATCATAAAAATTCAAAATGTTTTATGTTTAGCTCTATAGGGACATGTTGTTGGCTTTTCCGTTTATTTTAGAGTGAGATTTATTTTGAAATAACAAACACCTTACTAAGTAAAGCGAGGTTTCTATACGTCTGTAATGCGTTTCGTTGATCCGACAGTTGACCCACCTCTTACACCACCCCCACCTTTTTTTTTATCACCACGTCTAACTACCGGTTCGTGTTATACGCTCATGTATTAATTATGCTAATAGTTTTAGTAAAGTGCAGATCAAGTGTACCACGATATGCATGGAAGGCGAGTGGAAAATCATTTCGGAAAAACCAACCTCTCTACACCCTTTTGAGATTCGAACCTCGATCTCCCCATCATCGGCAGTCTAGTCTACTTAAAGAGTAGCACCTTAAAACCATGCAGCCACCAAAGTAGGCTGTTGGCAAACTCTCTTAAGGCACGGCTGAATAGCTAACGCCTACGTTTATTTAATTTATCAGCTTGAAGGAAGGCAAATAATATAATAATGACATAATGGTATGTCCATCAATAACATTTCATACACAAGAAAATTATATTACATTGCGAACACCAGATTAAGGAATTACATTCTTAACGGAGTAACTGCCTAGATTGATCTGATTTTTTTAGAATTAAAAATTGTTTAAGCTAACAAATAGCAGGGTATTTGTCATATAAAGAGCCCCATTCCCAATGCACCTAAGCAAGATTCAAATATTGACCCCTCCTTCAACGACAATTCAGTCTCAATAGCAAATTGGATGCCTTAGACAATGTGACCACCATGGCAGGTATCACATAGTGACTGAACGTGCCTACCTGCAACGTCACGGCCGGTCAAGATAGGATCCATGTTAATCTATTTACGTTTTACCCAGCGAGTTTTATAACGTTGAAACAAAAACTATAAATTCTTAAATAATTTCAAAAATAGTCATACAATGTCACAAAATCATTATTTTTATCTTTAAGAAGTTTTTTTGGTAAACTTATTTTTTTATAAATCCTCTACAACTTTGGCTATTTGTCTTGGTCACGACAATAGCCTGTAGTAATCTTCCTGCCAGGATGTAGATTAAAATGTCCGTGGAAGCATGGGGGAGAGGGGGGTTAGTGTGGACATGGGGTTGGTGTGGAGCCTCAATTCATTTCTGTTATTAATTATTTTAATATGTTCTCATGTTTTTATTCTTCTGGTTGAAGGTCACCATTTGACTTGATAATGTTATGTCACGGTTATTTTTAGTCATATTATTTCTATCTCCTATATTTCAGTGTTATCGAAAGCGCTGCTTGAATTTTTATCAATATTAATATATCTAATTTTAACTTGTTAAATACTTTTAATTTTTTATTTTCTTTAGTATACTATCCTTTTACCTCTTTATTGACATTATATTTTTTCGAAGTCTTAACCTGTATTATAACTGCTCCTTACTTTTTTCAAGTTTAGAATGTTTTATAAAATGATTTATTTGTTCGTGTTAATTGTGCTAAAAAATTTTAATATTAAGAAAACCCACAGATTAATCAGCATGATAATCACCGTCTATTATTTATTGCTGATACCAAAATAATTGTATCGTTACAAATAATTGGTATCCGCATCGGTACACCTATAGAGTCAGGGCCTGCTTAAGGACCGTGTGAGCCTGGTGGTTGCCCAAGGCACCGGCTCGAAGGGGTGCCAAACTGAGTTAAGCCTAGTCTAACATAGCCTGCGTGTGATATGAAAATAATCCCCAAACCTAACATAACCTAGGCGTAATAGTGGAGTTACAATCGTTCACTTTTTGATACCAACATGAAATTTTACATACCAGTACAATTTTATGATGAGCAAATTATAATTTAGTGCCTTTCTCAGATGGTTATTTTACATTTGCCATCTTGAAAAAATGGCACCCTAGAACGGTTTGTTTTTGAAATTATAACGTACACCGTTTATATTGTCAAAGTGTTTGTTAAACTTATAATAAAAAATGGAAGATATAATTGTCTACAAGATAATGTTAAGTTTGGGAATTATTTTAATATATTTCCAGAGTCCAATCGCCCTGAGAAATGTTGTAGCTGACAGCCAGCAGAAGATTTAAAGAACGGTCAAAAGAAAAACAAAATTAGAAATTATATATTTCTCAACGTTTTGACTGCCAACAGTGACAACAAATCAATACATGGTCTTGCAGATTACATGGTTTGTCAAATGGATACATGAGAGTAGATCTGGTAGATTTTACTAGCTATCAGTTCTATGTCGAATGGACTAATTATCCACCGTTTACATAGGGGACGCCAAAAAGCAATCCCGCCCGGGCACAAAATTTACCTCTGGCCACCCCTGTATAGAGTATATCAAGGACTAAACATAGGATGAACGCAAGGATAGAACAACTCAGCTTTGTATAATATTTTAATTTGCTTCATACCAGTGACTGTCAGTTCATGATGCTACAAAATAGGAGGTATTTTTCTTTTGAACAAAATAGTGTTGGTTATATTGAACACGAGATATTTTCCTCTAATTACCCTCTTAATCCAAGCTTACATTATGGTATATATGATACATGAAAATAAGAGTGTGAACTACCCTTTTGAAATACAAGCTAAGCTCTAGAGCAAAATATTTAAAAAACCATCAGTTAAAATCACGCGTGGACTTTTAATTCTTTTAACTGTGGTTTTTCAAAATATCTATGTGAAAAAATTATTTAAAATTTTATTTTTATTCAACAATTAAAGTTTGAATTTCAATATTCATAATACATTTTAAATTAGCAAATTTAATTTGATTTATTCAAACCTAAAATAATACATCAATCAACAGTTTCTTTTTAAATATTTAGTTCAAGCTCACATGTTCGTTTTATTTTCAAGATCATATAATATATTGCTACCCAAATATATATATATATATATACTATTTAATTTGTTATGTGATTGGACTGCTCTAATCTTTTACAAAAAAAAAAATTCTTGGGTCCCACATCCTACAGTTCACAAGGGGCCCCAAATTGCCTACCCTGCGTCAAGTTAAGATGCAGCCCGCTTCACAAAATAGCTTGAAATCTCCAAATAGGCAACGTCATAAGTTCTACTCACACGTGTATACGGGGCCCACGCATAGGGACTAAATATCAAGCCTAACGAGGAGATTGGGATTCTAATCCCGGGTGGGTGTACTTCGGATTATTTTTCATAAATAATTTAACCTCTTTCCCTTCACGCGGATGCGGTTAAATTTACTCTAAACTCTATATTTCTCGTCCTTATCTCAACATTGTAACTAAAATGCATATAAACTGATCGAATATAAAGATGGATTGGAGAAAAAAAAATCGGTGGCCGCGTGGTCTAAGGCGCTATTCTTGCAATAGACTATACTTCCGATGACTGGGAGACCGGGTTTGAATCTCGGCTGGGTGTACTGAGGGTGAATTTTCAAGATTGCTTTCCACATTTCCTCATTGTAAATATGGGTATACCTACTCTAAATATAACCTTCTAAATCTTTAAAATCATTGACCTGAATTAGTACATGAGCGTATAGCCCGAACGGATAAAAAGAGGCGATGCTAAAAGAAGAAAAAGAGATTACAGACCGTTGAAGTTTAAAACTATATGTAACTCCAATATATGTATTGTTAAGAAACTTTGTTTTATGATTGACCAACAACTATATTCGAAGTAAGATAGCTATATCAAATGCAAGGTATGATGTATTAGGTTTCAAAAATTTAGAAAATTGGTTGACATTTCTTTAAGTAAGGTATTTACCCACTTCTAGTGATGTTCAAAGGGATTTTTATTTCAAATAAGCTTTGGAATATAAAGGGGATGATTAAAAATGTTTATCAAATCTGGGCATTCACTTCAAAAATAAAAAAACAGTTGAATGGTCTAAAGCGTTAATCTCGCAATAAACTGGGCTGCAGATGACTGGAAGATCGATGTTATAATCCTGGTCGGTTGGATTTACATGACGGGGTTTTGTCATAAATGGTTTTCCAATATAACTCCACGCAAATGCTGGTACACTTACTATAAATTATACCTTTATAATCTCTAACAGATAAGCTTATTTAGCATATATTCTCATAATCCGATAGTCAGACCTGGTACTAAATAAAAAATAACATGGTTAAGAAATTAATGTCTTGTGCTGTTCTAGTTTTAAAAAATATTTAATATAGACCTATATTTTCTCTGTATAATACAAGTAAAATGTGAACATTTTATGTATTTACTTTAAAATGATGTTTTAATGCGTTCAACACGAGGTAGTTAAAGCCTAGATTTAACAGAAAAAATGAGAAAGACTTAAATTAAAGAGAACAACACCGACCCGAACGATGAATTGAAAACCACCAACAAGGGTAAAAAAAGGAACAATATATGTTAAGTTGTAGTTAAATGGCTCATCGTTGGCCTCACAATCCGTTCATTGCTGGTTAATGAACCGAAACCAGATCTCTTTTTTTAACTGTGTAAGTTATAGCATTTTATGTAATACATCCCTTGAAGTTTAATATTCACAATCTCCTTTTGTTCACGGTTAATTAGATATTTAAAATAAATTGCGTAGCTTTACTGAAACTACACCATTACATTTTTTTTTCTTTTTTATTTAAAATTTTTATGAACATAACGGTGAGTCATTAAATGGTTCTCTGAGCACGTTGCGTAAACCACGATACACAATGCGAACGCAAGAAGTAATTGTGAATGCTAAGCTCATAACAGTGGCCGGTGAAATATTTTACTGCCCTTTTCCTTTATGTTGGTTTTAGTGCTATACCCACCACCCTCTCCTCCATACCTCCATGCACCCTCCATACCACCATTGCACCCCCTTTTCACACAAATTAAAGGAATTGAGCCTGTTCATAATCACCCCATACAAAACTATGAAATGACATATTCAAAATATAACTTGCACAGGGTAGAACAGCGTACTGATTATTATTGGCTTCATAATGTACCATCGAACAAAGTACCGTGTTATTTTTTTAAAACATGGATTACATATACGCAGCTGTCCTGTGTCAAAATGTCTTTTGTGAAACAATGTTTTATATAGCCAATATGGATTTATGATGGTGTTTGTATGAATCCCTTAAAACTAGATTACTATTTACAGGAGCAGTTTTCAGTGTTTGTTTGGTGGGTGCTATAAAAATAAAATTAACATTATCGGTCCTATATTTTGATAATTAGCTTGACCTACCTCAAAGGTTGCAAAGTTTAAGGTGTCACTCTTGCTATAGGTTGGATAACAGGGAAATTGGGGCTCATATCTTGATATAATTTACTGAGGGAAGTTTTCCATAAATTGTTGTTCACTACCTCTCTACGAAAATGCGGGTACATTTGGCAATTATACCTTCCTATCCTTAATCCATGAGTGTATGGATGCTAATCCTAACGGAAAGGAAAACGTGGTACATAAGAAAAAATATGTACTCTGGATGTCCCAATAAAAAGTACTAAAAACTGAGTGAAAGAGGAGTTTGTTACTGCATCGAAACAAAAAAAAAAGATCAAATACATTTTATACTTAAATATTAGTCATCAAATACTCTAGATTTTTTGTATGTACAATATGTCTTACTATTCAACCGGGCCCCCATATTTATACTAATGAGGTAGAGTTGAAAAAGTTAGATTTTAGTGTAAATGTTCGGATAGCCTGGATAAGTTTGTAACTGAAAAGGTTTGGTGTACGATATACAAACAACAACAAAATTCCAGAACCCACACAACATTTAAGACCTAATAACCCTATCTTATGAGGTGAGAACGATATGTGCCAGTGAATCTAGCATTGAAATGTTAACCATCCAGTATAGGTTACATAAGTTACAGAGTACTGTATATCTGACCCAGTCATAGAAACATCGGGCTTATATCTTATATCTAGTGGTCATTCAGGATTCTAGGCCTCTATACAGTAAAGGCTGGCTTATAACTAATTATTACCACGAGGGATCATGAATTTAAACACACCCAAACATAGGCACAAACTACACTTCAGATGAAGGTTATTAAAAATCAGTGAGCTCTCATGTGGCTCTAGAATAAAGTCACACATGAACACATAACTGGGCGCGGGTCGCGCCAGAAGGGCAGCACAAACCCGCAAGTTTTCTACCCCAAAACAGGTGAACAACAATGCACGTTGGTTCACAAGAACAAGTAACAATTACCTAACTAGGTATCAATAACTGGCCTTGAACAAACTAAATTCCTTACTTCCTATCAGACAGCACTGCAGACCAGAACTTGGTCATACAGGCTAGAAAGTGAGACACACTGCAATGAAATTATCGGTCTAAAGGACCGAGTACAAAAAAAAAGAGATGTGAAAGATACCTCATGACGTGGTCAGCATAACTTTAACTATAAAGACCTAACCTAATTATACATAATACAGTTGACAAACTTTAGAGTGAGAAACACTCTTAACTTGAAAGAATAATCCTAACTAATTTACATGACTCTGAAAGTAGATAGAGCCTTCTGCTCTTTCAAATGTAAATACATTATTTATTATTTAGCACCGCGTCTTACTACCCGTTCGGGTTATACGCTTTAAGTACTAATTACGCTAATGGATTAGGAATTGGGAAGGTTTAATTAGAGGAAGTTAACCAGCATTTGCGGGGAGGGAGAGTGGAAAACAATTTAGGAAATACCACCCCAATTCACCCGACCGAGATTTGAACCATAATCTCTCCATCCTCAGCAGTCGATCTCAACACGACTATCGCGTTAGCCAACTACGCTACCAAGGCGGGTAAATGTAAATAAAAACTTTATAATTTACGACAAGTTTTTCCATCTGGTCGGTGAGTCTGACGGCACCACCATCGTGACCCCAATATTTTCTAGGTTGCTGTACTGTTGAACGGAGACGAGAGACGTCAGTAGTTGAATACAAGATTAGGACTGTGTTTGTGTCACATCACATCACATCACATCACATCACATCACATCACATCACATTTGCATGCTCTGATGCACCCTGAAGGGGAGCACGAGAGCAAATTCCAACACGTACCGCCCAATTGGTCACACCGTGTGGTTTCAGAATCTAACAGATGGGTTGTCGCGTTTCGCGAAGTTTCTAAAACAAATAAAGACATATTATTAATAATAGTGGGTGGAGGGGCGGGACAAAGAGTATATTGGGAAACCAAATAAGGGTTTTTAGAGCTACGTGTGAATACACTACTCTATAGGGAAGGGCGTGGGTCTTTGTGAGAGCCTCATAAACCACTGTTTG
Organism: Timema cristinae; assembly: GCA_039000515.1. Lineage (NCBI taxonomy): Eukaryota > Metazoa > Arthropoda > Insecta > Phasmatodea > Timematidae > Timema > Timema cristinae. The sequence goes on along the minus strand of JBCFYV010001258.1, from coordinate 10,250 downwards.
ACACTTCTCGCTTATCCGATCAGGGCTTTGAGACTTTAATGGCATCCTCCAGGGTCGATGACGTAATACCCAAGCCCCTGGATAAGAGGATTGGTGGCACCGGGAAGTCTGTCGTAGAAGGACTGCACCAGCTTCCAGAAGTGGTATTTGATAGTAGACATATCCAGGTCACGATGCAGAGTATCATTCCGAACGTACCAAGGTGCGTACACAATGACCCTCAGACCCCAGCTCTGGAATGCTTGCTTCAACTTCATATACGTGTCAACCAGGTGGTCCCAAGCGAGGCATGCATAGTCGAGGATCGGTCTGAGCAACTGCTTGTACAGTGTCAGACCGTTCCATATAGACAGGGCGCTACGTCTGTTAAGCAGTGGGCCAAGGATTACCAGCCTTTGCCTCACCTTGTTAAGTCTCTCGGTGCAGTGTAGTCTCCAGGTCAGTTTGGTGTCCAGCGTAAATCCCAAGTACTTGACACTGTTCGCCAATCTGATCTGCTTTCCGAACAGCCGGGGCTGGGCCGGCCTCTAGAACTTTCTTTTCCATGTGAAGAGGATCGCTGTGCTCTTCTCCACGTTAATACTTGTCCTCCAGGTGGTCAACCACGCCTCCAACTGCGTCAGGTGCGTCTGGAGTCGCCTCTCCAACAGCTTTCCTCACCACGACTCCGCTACTAGAGCCGTGACGTCCACATACAGTGCCAAGTCGTGTCTGAGGATTTAGGAATGTCGTTCACATAGAGACTGAAGAGCACCGGAACCACGAGTGAACCCTGCGGCACTCCAGTCCGGATGCTTCTGACTTGGGAAGTGGCGTTACCAAAGGTAGTGGAGAAGGTTCGGTGGGAAAGATATTGTACAACTTTAACTAGGTAGAAGGGCAGGTTCAGGGAGGGGAGTTTGAAAAGGAGACCTTCGTGCCAAACACGGTCGAAGGCCTTTGCCACGTCGAGAAGGACAGCACCAGTCAGCCTGTTGATGTTGAGGTTCCTCGTGACCTGCTTCACGAGCCGGATGAGTTGGTGAGACGTAGCGTGACCCGCCCGAAAGCCGAACTGCTCATCGACCAAGATGCCCACCTCGCAAACATGTCGGGTCAGTCTCGTCAGTATAAGTCTCTCGAACCACTTGCCCAAACAGTTGAGCAAGCTGATCGGTTGGCAGGACGAAGCTAGGGCTGGGTCCTTACCCGGTTTATGAAAGCAGAGGACGTTGGTGTGCTTCTAGAGCTCGGGGAAGTGACTCAGGAGCAGTACGGCGTTGAATAACTCCACGAGGAAGTTAATCGTCTCTAAGGGTAGCTTTCTGAGGACCGAGTTCTTGATACCATCGCGTCCAGGGGCCTTGTTTAGTCTTAGAGTGGCTAACGCCCGTGACATTTCTATCACCTCCGTGTGTTCCGGTTCATCTAAGGGTCTGTACAAGACCGCTCCAATGACCTGAGTCACGTGTGCAATATGCACCGGGACTGACGGGTTGTCAGTCGGTACAAATTGAGCCTCTAAGTGCTCAGCGAGATCATTGGCCGTCTCCTGGTTGGAGTTGGCCACCCCACTACGACCCACAATAGGTGGCCTTGGTGCGGGACCTGCATCAAGTTCCTTGTCATGCGTCACAGGGATCTGTCCTGCACGCACAGGCTCTCAATCTTGTCCTCCCAGACACTGTTCCGGTATTTTTGGACCATATAGTGAACCGCATGGACTTTGCGGCTCCGGTTGGCCTTGTATACCGGGTACCTCGAGATTTGACAAACCTCCTCAGCCGATTTTTCTCCCAGATATGCCTGAGGATAGAATTGGACAAAAAAGCCCATGGCGCCCTCTTAGGACGGTGCTTCAAACGACCCTTTGATGCTGGAATTTATGAACTCCGCAACGTGATCAACTTTTACTGGTGTTCGAAAGTAGGGGTAAATACCAACCTTTCTCTCAACACATTTGTGAACCTGTCCCAGTCAGTGCGCTTAAAGTCGGTTTTTTTGGGGGGAGGGGGGTCTATGAAGGACACTGTGCGTCCAAGGTTCACAAGAACGGGGTTGTGAACCAAGTCTAGCTCAGCTAGAGATTTCAGCACTAACCGCCTTTTGATCCCTCTGGAGAAAACGAAGTCAAGGATGTCCGAGAAACCAAGGGGATTGTGAGAGATGTGGGTGGTGGTGTTTGTGTCCAGCGGACCCAGGCGTTTTATACAAGTTGAACTGAAGAACCAGTGGCTAGGGACGGGGGGGGGGGGGGGGGGGAGCAATCTTTGTAAGGTTGTAGAAACTTCTCGAAGCTTGGTGAAACACGTAGTCGGTGGGAAATGACGTACGCATCCTATCGAGCCATGATCAAATCCACTCAGTACAGTTGGTGGTCTTGTTGAGTAAACAGTTGAATGGAGGTCAGTGCTTGTCCGTGCAAATCTTCCCATGCAGCCATGCTCACCTGGCAATGTTCTCGAGGCGTGGTATGTAACTTAATATGTTATAACATTTATATATATATATATATATATATTCAGATATCCATATATATTTTACTATGGGAAGTCATTTTCTCTAGCTGACGTAGTTGGTACGGGCAAGGACTGCTGATCTCGCTACATTTTTTTTCCGAATGATAAATCACCTCATATCGTTCTTACTTTGTTAGAAAAATAATACTTACTGTTTGACCTTGAAATTTTCACTGCAACGTTTATAGTATTTATTTCCTTCTATTTTTATGTTCAAAAACTCCTCTCCTCTCTATCCTACCAATAAGTAGTGTCAATAGATTGTTTCCCTCTGTTTTCATGATTAACAGCTTCTCTTTCTTCAATAATTAGTCCTATCTCGGCGTGCATTGGACACTGCACAAGTATTAAAACTACATGGCAATACAGTTTTATAAAACTTAGGGTCTGTCCATAAACTGCGTACGAATTTCACAAGGTGGATAGGGGGAATAGAGGGTGGGAGAGAGAGTCATAAATTGCGTGACATCACATGACAATCAAATATATTTATTTTGAATTAAACCTGACTGAGCGCACGTATAAACAAACAACGATAGACTTCGATCTTGGAGAATACGTACGAACACGTTTCAATTAAAGATACTATTTAAAATTGACGAGGGAGGAGGTTGCGTGATATTGTAACGTAATAGTAAAAGTGGGTTCACAAAATTGTGGCAATGTGTGACAAGTGTGAAGAAGGGGTTAAAAAAAACAAAAAAACAAATAGCGTGACGTAGTCATTGGACAGGCAGAACAGCTCCATATAAGATCCAATACCTGAATATTTTGTAATAAATTCATAATATACAAACATTAAGGAATTTTATCATAAACTCCACGGGATTTTCCAATATTTTTTTTAAAAGTCGTTTGGGACTCCTATAAATTAAATCTATTTTTGTATCATAGTTATATAGCACAAATGATTAGTAGTGCTAATAAATTAAAAAATACATTATTATAGCTTTGAAGATAATAAATCACAGTTATAATAATCGGATGTCATAAGAAAATATCTTTTATTAAATCCAAAATGCTCTATTGACACTTTAGCTTAGTCGATATAGCGGGGTACTGGTAGAAAGATCAAATTTGAGACTATAAGCACAACTGAAACAACTTTCATATACTTAAACGGCATTTCATGGAATATACACGTATCACTTTGTATATAATATAGATATCAATGCTTATAAAATAATACTAATAATATTGTAAAAGTTATTAATATTGTCAACAAAATAAGTTTGTGTTTTATATGACTGCCAGAATCCTACTTAAGCTCGTAAAGCTATATAATTAATGGTCTGGGGCTCGATTCTCGGTGGAGGAGAATTGTTTTATCATTTATTAAATTGTGACGTTCTCTTTCACAACACCGAATTGACGAGTGGAGAAGTGGATGCTGTGTATGTTCTAGATTTAATCTAGTTTGTAAATTGGGTCCTGATCAAATAATTTTATTTAGATAGTTTACATTTATTAACTGTATTAAAAAAGTTTTTAAGCCTGTACGCTGAAGAAAGAATCTATTATTAAATTAAAAGCCTTCTCTAAAATGATAGAGCCTTTAAAAAGTAATGACATTTTTTAATTTAATTTAAATGTCTCGCTCAAGAATCTACCAACAATTTCTTTTGTTAATACAAATTTATTCAACCAGGAATGTTACAAAAGAAAAAAATTGACATTGAAAACAAAAAGCAAAAAATCGAGTAAGGCCAAATCTTGTGAATTACGTTTGTTATTATCATTTGTTTTCGTTTCAGTAATTCTTTGTAACTCAGCGTCAAATGTATGCAGCATGAACGGGGTTTGTGTTATCTTAGAAAAAGGAATAAGTGGTAGAAAGAAGAGGAATATTTTGAGAGAGAAAAAAAAACAAAAACAAAATGTATTATTTTAAATCATGGTGGCAAGCAGAGCGAAGCTATATTATTTGAAGTATATTATGATTCATCCTAGAAAAGTGGGTTATGAAAACTTAATTAATAAAATATTATTTATTAATAATGTAATTAGTCTTTGAATACTGATACTGTATCTTTATTTAATGTGCTTTCTTGAACAAAAAGAATTTAAATAGAGAATTATTATATTTTGCGTTTTATGCTAGATTATTCCTGACTAGTATATCTGTTTATTATGGGTACTTATTGTTTATTTATTAACACGTCTATTATATCAGGACATGGCTTACAAACTAGCTTAAATCTAAATCAGACACCCCCTTCCTACTCCCAATGATTCAATAAGTCACTGAGAAAAGTTAAACCCCAATTTCACCAAAGGTTAATTTTTCGTTCATGGCAATAATATAAGTTACAACCCTTAGTTAAATAAACAGATTTGCCACCAACTGATCTTGGTTGTCGTACTATTGTAACGTTTACAACTAAATAGTTCACAGATACTACTTGCTTTTAGGGGTAAAGTACAAATATTTTATTGTTTGAATGTTTAACACAAAGATTGTTTGGCGCCTTCGCTCGATTGGTAAAGTGTATTCCTTTATGGCTGAGGGCCCTGAGTTCGATTTACAGTATTGCCGAAAAAATTGATCACATGTGAAATTTGAGTTTCCTTTTTTTTAAGGTGATGAATTAAAGACAGGTGGTTGTGTCTATTCAATATCTACGCTACTAAGTCTTGTACTTATAATAATCAGTCAGTTCAGAAAGTTAACGTTAATTTTCCTCAAATTAAATTCAAATTCAAAGGTTACCTGCAACGATGGGCAAGAGATTAAAGGCGATAACATCACCGTTTCTCCAATATTGAGGTTTCAAGTTCTAAATACAGCCTGGGTGTTTTTTCATATTTGAATTTCTACTATCCCTCTATGAAAATTCTGGTACATTCCAGCTAAAATATATTTTCTTCATCCCCAACTTATGGAGAGGTGTAAAAAAACCCATACAAAACCCGGACAATTAAAAAAGGAGTAAAATATGTGTAGTATATAATTTATTATTAAAGTAGTAATACTGTTATGGGTATTTAAAATTCACTTTTTAAACTGACCGGTTGTATTAGCACACGACTTACAGACTAACTTATATCTAGAAAAGTTACAGTGCCCAACCTTTAGACCTTAATATTAATTTCTATTTATTTGAGGTATTTAATGTGTACTTTCTGAACCGACTTATTATATCAGCACACGAGGATTTATATGAGCGAGAGAAAAGGTTCTACAAATTTTGCTGTGATAGGTATTTTCACACATCTTCCAGGACTATTTTACAGGCCAAAATCGACATGGGGTCGATGGCTTCACTTCTTCTCCGAAGGAAGTTGTGTTACGGATTTTTATCGCCCAAGAAAAATCCGTCGACCCCAGCCGGCTTTTAACCCATGATCATCGGGTCTTGAGGCAAGCACTTTATCTCAAGACCACTGTGGTTGACTCGAGCTTAAGTCAACACTGTGTAAGAAGAAGATTCAATTTCACACACTAAAAAAAAATATATATATATTCATCATAGCTAGGAATCAAACCCAGGGATTTAAATTAAATTTGCATACACAGCCGAATTAGTTAAGGTGTGTCATTTCTAGGGATTGAAAGAATGATTTGCTTTGGGAAGGAAATGAGAAGGATCTATAAAAATAAAGAAGAGAATAAACGATACCAAGAAGGTAGAGGTTTAAGGGGAGCAGGGGATGATGGAGGGCTGTGTGTTGACGGAAGAAGGAGAAACAGATGGTGGGGGGGCAAGAGGGGCATCAAAACCTTGTGACCACCGAGCGTCCGATTGACGAGGGTTAGATTACAAAGAAGCTGAGATCCTGTGTGATAGAGGAGAGATAGTATGTTTCAGAGGGTGCAATAGGAATCTAGAGTAAGGAAGAAGGGTATATAAAGGAAAGTGAGATAAAGAAAGAGATAGTAAATGAAAGAGGCGATGGTATAACGTGGCAGAGATGACGGGACGAAACGGAGTTTTTTTCTCTCTTTTTTTTGATAGAGGCCCTAAATAAGAAATCTAAAAAAAAAAAAGTATGGAATAAATGTAAAATACGTAACGATGAAAGAGAAGACTGAAACATAAAGAGGGAAGGTCGGTGACTAACTTGTAAAGAGACAAAAGTAATAGTAAAAATATATTTTACTCAACAGGACTGAGATATATTTTTGGTGTAGGACTCAAACTTTTTTTATGTAAAATAAAAATAATAAATACGAATACTCGGATGGATTAAACTGCTTTGCTAACGTCAAAGAGATTTGTTTCATATATAAGTAAAAAGACCAAATAAGCAATTCACTTTTTAATATAAATAGTTAAATATAACGATGGCATTTCAAACATAGTTATATATTTGCTAAACGAGTATTTTTTCTATTGACTTAAAGAAAAATGAAAAAGTTTTGTTCTACATCTATTAAAGAGTTGTTCTCGATAATATTGTTTCCAAAAAATGATATTAATATTATTTAGAACCATTGATGTCAATTTCTTTTTTTAAAAACATTTGGTTATTGTTTTATTAACTTTTAAAAGCTATCCCTTGGCCTTTAAACAGGACTAACAAGTCTACTATATTATAAGAAAATTCACTTGTATTATTATTATTAGCACCGCGTCTTACTACTCGTTCGGGTTGTACGCACTTAAGCTAATGTGTAATGGTAGGGTGATTGTGAGATGAAATGAAGGACCTACAGTTTAACCGAACCACGGTGGAGACCTGGCATTCCTCACATTCACAAGATGTCTTGTAAGAGGTGAAGGAAGGGTTTGGTAATCAGATAAATCTGTGCCGGGACCGAGGATTGAACCCCGGCCGCCAGCATAGAAGTCTGACACCTCACCCCTAGACCACCAGGTCACCAATTCACTTGTAGCTTGTAAGATGTTAAAAAAGGGCTTTTCATAATAATACAAGTATACTTTCATAGCTTTAAGTGAGGCTTTATAGTTTACAAATTTTTTTAACAGTTTTTATTAGCACTGAGTTTTACTACCCATTCAATATATACGCCTATGTAATAATTACGCTAATTACGCTTCCTCAAGGTTGAATTTAGAGGAAGGTTTTCCACATTTGCGTGGAGGGAGAGTGTAATTCCATTCAGGAGAAAAGGAAAACCAGTCTCGGTAAATCCAACCGGGATTAGAACCCCGATATCCCCATCGTTGGCAGTCTAGTCTATTTTGGGAATGACGCCTTAGGCATTGTGGCCCCAGAAGCAGTTTTATTTACAATTCATTTTATAGTTTGGTTTCATAAATCTTTATTGAGAGCATGCAATGTGAAGATTTGTTTGATGTACTTCCTGATAAATCCGGCGGAGCGCGCACGTTCGGATGTTTGGATGGTTAGTGCCATGCGCCCGCTCAGTCTGGAAGAAAACCCATTTACTAGGGATGTCGTAAATAAGTACGGTGATTTCCCTATTTATTCCTTAACCTACAAGTATTCCTAAATGAATGAGAATTTTTATAAGCGCCACCATATACATAGTTAAAGTATCTACTAGTGCAATTACCGTGGGTGATTTTTACAATTCAGTGTTCTTACTTAGTTAGTAAATCAACCGTGTGAACATTTTAAGAAATTTGTATATTATATTCAAATAATTATGACAAATTTATGAATCGGTCCCTTATGAACAGTTTTGAATGACTTAATTGAAAATTGACTTGTAAATGTTTTCTACCTGTCCAGTGACATTAACAAATCTAACCATTATATATATATTTAGTTTATATCTACAATCTATAAAACATACACTTCAAAATATGTACGTTATATAATTTACTCAGCTATTGAAATTGCTCTATGACTCATCCACTTCATTGAACTGTTTATTTCCACATAGAGTAGATCATAAGTTTATTACTTCAGATAATATAAAAAGTCTTTTAGGCCTAATGTATTTTTAATCTATATCCTAACTAGTAGTGTTGGGAACATTAAATCTCACTGCTTCCATTCAAAAAAGGCAAAGTACATCATGTTAAGAATTATGTCGAGTTCTGATCGTTAATATGATCTTAAGATTTTATTTGGATTTCAAGTTGATATTTTCATTTATTGACTAAGTTAGACAGAAAATAAATAGGTCGTATATTACATAGTATATTTATTTATTTATTTATTTAAGTTATGTAACGTGCACTTTACGAACCGATTGATTATAACACAACACGAGAATTTCAATGAGCAAGGGATAAAGATCCTACCAATTATTTTCAGGCAAGCTACTTTCACTTTATTGTCCAGTGTTATTTTCACTTGCTGCAATTGATATGAGGCCGATGGCCATAGAATTAAAGTCAACACTAATAAAATAAATTTAATACTTTTCCAGATCATTTAAAAAAAAGAGATTGCTTTGTAATTAAAATACGTAGATTTACATACAACATTAATATGTACCAACTCATGTAAACTCATATATTATTTATATTTTAAACCCACTTAGTAGCCAAGTGGCTTAAGGCAGACATGTCAAACTTGTGGCCCACGGACCACGTGCAGCCCGGTCCTTGAAACTTTGTGACCCGTGGAATTAATGATGAAACAACACAAAATATGGTCTGGTCCGACTGTTATTTTTATAAATATCTTATAAATACACCATTTGGTATTGTTATTACTTTTCACATATAATTTCATCAAAGCCATAGAATTTTACAGATGTGCAATTTTAATAAAGAAAGTCTGATAAACAAATTTAAAATATTCCAATGTATAAATAAAGGTTAGGCTAAATTTTACTATTTTATTTAATAACATTTTTATTTTTAAAAATATACTAGGTTGGAGTTCTTTTACTTAATCTGCTGACAAAGGTTGACTTGTGTTTTTAATGTGGGCAACCCCCGGTAATTTCAATTTTAAATGTGTCCCTTATGACCAAACGAGTATGGCATCCCTGATTTAAGGCATCACACTGGAAATAGATTGGGCTCTCTATGACGGGAAAGTTGGCATTCGAATCTTGTTAGGGCGTTTTGAGGGTGGTTTTACCTAGCTCATTTTCCACTATACCTTCACGCTAATGTTAGTGTATCTATTTTAACTTCAAACTTTTTCAGCTTGGGTAAGATACACGGTAGAAAACAAAATTGTCTAAAATATAATTAAACTACATTTGAACTCTTTTGTAAATAAGTACTATAAATTAGTACTAGTTAAATATCAATTAAATTTATATTTAGATTTTATTGCAAAATTTTCCAATGATTCCTTCTCAAATTAGAACCAATTAAAGATAATTGAGCCGAAATTTGGATTAGATTTAAAATAAAATATCTTTGATTCTAGGATATAAAGAAAAACTTTAGTGCCGATTTAATAAACTCATTACCCCCCCCCCCCCCACAAAAGTTTATTTATAATACAGCACTATTAATAAAGTTTGAAAATTGGAATTAAATCTTATTGAATTGTTCAAATATATCTTTCTAATTTTCTAAATTAAGTTTTGAAAAATACTAAATTTGATCTAAACGTTTATGGTTAAACCTACTCATTCTTTTCTCTATTATTTCTTTATTTCTCATTATATTATATATTAACTATATCTTTATACTTACATGGAAATATAGCTTAAATATTTTAGTTATGTCTAAAACCAAATTCTATTTATTTTGTGGCTTTCACAGAAGAGAAAATCTCTTATAAGTGCTGTATTTATAGTCTTACGTCTAAGCGCACCAATCTTTGGTTGGCTGAGTATTTCCGTGAGTACCAAACAACTCGACAGCGAAGGTTCTGAAACTAAGTGACCTGCCACAAATGGAAGGTATT